>SNQJ01S0010447.1:218789-239155 GCA_010110895.2 Picea sitchensis
CATCTCTTGAATCAATTCTGGACCAGTTGTTACTCGGTCTTCTAATCTTTCCCAACTCAACGGTGTTCTGCATGGCCTTCCATACAGAGCTTCGTAGGGTGGCATTCCGATGGAGCTATGAAAACTGTTATTGTAGGTGAACTCTACCAAAGGTAGATACTTCTCCCAATGGGTTTGATTATCCCTGACATACATCCTAGGCATGTCTTACATGAATTTATTTTCTCTCTCAGTTTTCCCATCCGTTTCAGGATGATAAGTTGTGCTTAAGTTCAACTGAGTCCCCAACGTTGACTGCAAACTTGTCCAAAACCTAGAAGTGAATCTGGAGTCCCTATCTGAAATGATGTTCTTGGGTATCCCATGAAATTGGATGACCTCACTTACAAACACTCATGCCACATTAGTGACATCGTAAGTGTCTCTAATCGGAATAAAATGAGCACTCTTGGTCAACTTATCAACTATCACAAGGATGGCATTGTGTCTATGAGATGTGAGCAGAAACCCGACAAGAAAATCCATAGAAATGACTTTCCACTTGGACATAGGAACATCATGTTGTTGTAGGAGACCTGTCAGGTGATAGTGGTCAGCTTTTACTTGTTGACACTCTAGGCACTTGGCGACGAAATGGACTACATCGCGCTTCATGCCTACCTAGAAGAAAAGCTTCCTCATGTCTAGGTACATTTTTATCACACCTGGATGCGCACAATAAATTTCTCTATGGGCTTCCTTTAGTATGATTCTTCGAATATCCCCACCTTCGGGGATGTACATTCTTCCTCGATATCTTAATAGTCCATCTGCTTCCAGGCTATATCCATCATACTTTGTATCTAACTGCCTCCCACTCTCGAGGTTTGAAGTAACCTTTAAATACCAACTGTCTCCAAGGAGTTGCATCAACACACATTCCCTTAGATTGAATTTTAAGGGTACTAAGGAGAAGACATGTGGTCTCCTACTCAAGGCATCTGTGACCACATTTTATTTTCCCTTGATGTATGAAATACCAAAATCGTACTCACTCATAAACTCACTCCATTGCCTTTGCCTGGCATTTAGATCCCTTTGAGTAAAGAGATGTTTTAAACTTTCATGGTCCGTTTTGATCTCAAAGTTTCGCCCCACTAGATAGTGCCTCCAAAGTTTCAGAGCTAGCATTACAACTGCCAACTCTAAATCATGAGTAGCGTAAATATCCTTGTGTTTCTTCAACTTCCTTTATGCATAAGCTATCACTCCTTCATCCTGCATTAGCACAGCCCCCAACCCTTTCTTTGAGGCATCCGTGCAGACTGTGAATTCCTTTTCCATATCCGTCACTCATAGAATTGGTGCACTAGTTAGTAACCTCTTAAGCTCGATGAATTAACTATCACATTCTTTTGTCCATTCATACCTGACCCCCTTGCACTGCAAAATGGTGATGGGTTTCGCTATTTTAGAGAACCCTTCCACAAATCTCTGATAATAACCTGCTAGCCCCATGAAGCTTCTTACCTCATGAGCATTTTTCGGCACTGGCCATTCCATAATGGCCTTTACCTTTTCTGGGTCCACAGAGATTCCTTCACTGGAAATGATATGACCCAAATAGTGAATTTCTTTCTGGAAGAAGGAACACTTTGAAAAATTCCCATACAATTTGTTTTCTCTAAGGCAGGACAACACCACTCGCAAGTGTTCCTCATGCTCTCTTTCGTTCTTGGAATAGATGAGGATGTCATCTAGAAAGACTTGTACAAAATGGTCTAAGTACTTCTGGAATACACCGTTCATGAGGCTCATGAATACTTTTGGTGCATTGGTCAATCCGAAAGGTACTACAATGAACTCGTAATGCCCAAACCGAGTTCGAAAGGCAATTTTAAGAATATCGCCTTCCTTAATGCATATGGTTAAATGAAACTATCTGTAGCACCAGAATCAAATAAAATTTTAACATTGATATGATTTAGTGTACCTGATGACTCCACCATCATGGATTGATGTTCTGCATGGCGATTATTAACTGTTGCATAATTCTGGTGGCTACCACTTGCTCTTCCCTTCGGGGTCTTTCCTTCTCTATGCACAAATCTTGCTTGCAACTCTTGGCAGTCACGCTAGTAATGGGTTCCTCCACATCCCCAACATGTAACATGAGATTGAACCTGCGCACTACTTTGTGATGGTCTCTGAAATGAGTTCCTTCCCCTAGAACCCCTACCCCTACTAGTTTCTCCCTGAGATGGTCGTGGACCTGCCTGTGTCATTGGTGATGAACGGGATGCTACACTCGCTACCATTGAAATACCTGTGSAAACTATCCTTGGTGCGACTCTATTACCACAAGGAGGTGGCCTAGAGCTCCCTCCCCTGGAGAAGKTCCTAGGGGCCTTCCCCATGAATCCAGGATGATGCGGAAATTTCGATCTCATACCTCCATTTAATTTCATGTGTTCCTCTGCATAACGTGCATTTAAATTTATGTTTTTTAAGGCTCTGTATGGACAGGACTTACACTTCACAAGGTAAATTTATCCGATATATACCACTAACATTGGTGATCAAACTTAGAATCTTTCCTTCATTTCTTAAAACCCTTGTCACTTTGTACTTATTTTTCCGTCCTCTTATTCTAATACTAGATTTACTATCCTTCGAGGGGTAGTTACAACCTATCTTAAGGTATATTTATTAAAACAACATATTCACACTTTCAACTCAAGATTAGTGCTTATATAGAAAATATAAACCAAGATGACACTATTTTTTGGAGTTTACCAGTTAGTTGTATTTTTCTCACCATTCTTCTCCTCTTTAAGAGGTGACATCCTCAGAGAAAAACAAACCAGTAACCATCAATTATTACTTAATTATGACTTAAAATACTGCAACTCAACAATCATCCTAAATCCATCTTATATATGTATCTCTCATCCATATCAACACTAAATTTCCATTTTCAAATTACATCATTGTCACTGTAATTAACCCTATCAAAAATACTATATTATGAGAAAACGATAAAAGACTAATTGAAACAAATGGTGGATAATGTAACTACTAAAAATCCTTAGTTCACACACTATAAGTGTATCTCATAGTAATTCTAACATGTCTAGTTTATTGGTCATATGGATTGTTCCTAGTCCTTGTAGCACTATATGAGGTTCCAAATTTCCTTAGCAATTTCATAATGCATATTAAAGATGCACATGAAAATCCATTTTGTTTTTGGATTGCTAACAACAATTTTACTTTTTTGTCTCACTTATATAATGCAAACTGCGTGACTAATGAGATAACCCACTCTAAGGTGCGGATTAGATTCTTTTGCAATGATTAAAATTCCCCCATCCTCCTTTATTAGTCCCTGTCGTTCACACAGGACTATAACGATCGATAATTCATTGACTTCATATTAGTTTTTCCTTTGACTATAAATTTTCGCATAATCTCTATTGTTTAAACTAGAAAACTAAAAACATTATTTTTTATAAACTAAAAACATTATTTTTCGTATAATAAACTAAAAATATTATTTTTTGTATTACACTCTGAGTGCAACTGAAAAAAAACACGGCCTCAGTGCAACCTCACGTTGTGCCTCAGCTATGGAGGTGTTCCCCTTGGGAGTATGCACACAACTATGGGATCTGGTGAAACACGACCTGAACTGAGTTAATTGCTCAAAATGTGCAGGGATTTGTAGGGCCGAGCACTAATGGAAATAAACCTAGCGTTGTGCCTCAACTATGGAGGCACGACCCTTGGCGGTATGCATGCAAACATGGGATCTGGTGAAACACGACACGAACTGGGTTAATCGCGCAGGGATTTATAGGGCCGAGCCCTAATGGCAATCCTTTTTGGGGGATTGTTCCTACTAGATTTTCCCTTTTTTCACTTTTTAGGGATTTTTTTACTTGGTTTCATATATTCCAGATCCAATATTTCATGCATCATTATTAACTAAGTTAGTATTACCTAAGTTAGGCTTAAGGGAGGGTATTGGTGTGCATTCATAATTATGTTTTCTTTATGTAGTGCAAATTTGATATTTATCTCTTAATTCTAGAGATTTATCTTGGGTAAATTTATTTTTATCTTATGTAAATTCCACTTTTCAAGAGATATGGGCCCTTCTTCCTACATTGTAGGTTTAATTCCATTTTGTTTAGACATAAAAGCACATTTAAGGAGTAGATCCTATTTTCTAGGAGCTAATTTACTATCATGAGTTAGTTTACTTTACTTGGATAGTAAAACACAAGTTAACTCCCTAGTGAAATCACACTTGACTTTGCATGGGCATGTTCTCTCATGCATTTCATATAATTAACCCTAGCTTAGTTGCATCAACACAAATTCAATTATATTGCATAAAATTGCATTGTATTGGATTCATTCATGATGTAGGAGCATTGTTCTCAAAGTTAACAGTGTTGATCAAGCCTTAGGGAGTCTTGAAATTTTCCAAAGGGAGTGGGTTCCATTAATAAAATCGTTGTATTTTCTTAAGTTCATAAATAGGTTCTAGAAGGTTTTAGATAATATAAGTTTGGTTGAAAGAAATGTCATGTGTCATGTAATGTAATCGAATTTGTTTTTAGCAGATTTCAAGGATTAGAAGGGATATTAGGAATGGGTTATAGATTTTATGGATGAGATTCTGGATATGAGAAGAGTTGGTAATTCATTTTCTTGTATATAATGTAATGTAAGCCTAGTATATGAAGTGGTCAGGGCCATGGAAGTGCCCAAACATTGTATGTAATTAGACCAAAATAAAGAGGTTAGAAGGATAGCTAGAACTCAATGATTAGTTGGATTATGAGTAATCAACATGGAACAAACACATAAATTGTTTTGGATTTTTTGTTCAGATGTATTTCCTCCTTTCTACATACTTTGTTCTTCTAATTTCTATGTATGGTATTTAGAGGTATGATTGCAGAGTAAAAATCATTTTCTCAATAAATTAATAAACTTGATGTTTAGTGGTGTATTAAGTTGTGTTTTGACTAGGGAATTTGTAATATGATTCATGCCCAAGTCTTGGATAGGAAGAAATCTTTTTTTTTTTAACTCCCCTTATGAAGGAAAACCAAGTGCACACTTTATGGTTAGCATTTTCAGTCACCAAAAGAATAGTTGTTTGCATATCTTGAAGAGGGATGAATTTGAGCATGTGATTCCTTTCTAAATCGAAAGAGAGATTTGGTATTAGTAAGTACTTGAAACTGGGTGTAGATTTCTGTCACTTAACATATATTTCAAGTATTTGCAGGTATTTGGTGGGAAGTTGAATCAATGGAACCAAAGCATGGAACTTATTCATCATAGAAGTGATCCCATCAAATGAATACTCTATTCGTCAGCATCGATGAAAACAATTGATTCATTTCTGAATGAATGCATTTATATGTAATACTATCAAATTCAAGCTATTGGTTTGTTTCCCATCAAGTCTATTGTCTATCAAATTCATTACACATTGGTAAATAGAGATTGGTTTTGTTATGCAATCATTTCATTATGTTATTGGATTTGAAGCCATCGAGACATAAGCATGTTGGACTTATGCTATCGGAGTCTCAATCCTCATTGATTTGAGAGTGAGTCTAATAACCTAGAGCAAGTGAAAAGTAGGTTAAACTTGTGATATGAGGTTGATAACCAATTGTAAATTTTGATTGAAGAGAACTTGTAACCCGTGACTTGAATCAACTTGAGGTAAGAAAACCCATTAATTGTTTATTGTGAATTATTGTTGGTTCGTTGACAAAATGAAAGAACTATAACATGAACTGGTTCGTGGGAATAGATTAAATTGTTTCTCAATAGATAGAGTAGAAGTCTATAGAGAATGATAACACATAACATGAATTCCTATAGCACCTTGATGATTTCCAGTAATGTTGCGTTAGTTCATCTCCATGAATATTAAGATCTTTAGAAGAACATGGAGCTTGGTTTCAAAGAGGGAAACATTTTATTGAAAGGGGCTATAGAAAGGAAATAAAGGATTATAAGAGCCATGTTTCCATAAAGTGGTATCAGAGAAGGATGATTAATGCATGCAACAAAGGTGAGGTGTATATATAGTAAGGTCTAGTAGGTGATTGTGTTTTTATTTAGACTATGGCACAAGTAGTTATTGTTTTGCAGGTAGCAACAAGTAGAGGAAGTGAATTGTGGTAGGAACCTTACAATTGAGAAACTATAGTGAATTCCACTAAGGTTGGAAGTGAGTATAATATTATAAGTTCTCAAAAGGAAGCGTGAAGTGCAAAATCCTAGAGAAGGGAATGCTCAAATGGTTCTAGTGGAAAGAACCAAGGATACCAAAAGACTAGGTTCTAGAGAGAAGCTTGGTGAGGCATTTTGAAACAAAGTGAAATAAACTTGTTACTACAGAGTATATTTGCAACTCACTATTGAGCATTGTGAATCTTAGAGAGAGGGAGATGATTAGAGAGAGTTAGAGGAAGGTTTTAGAAAAAAGAATCCACAAAAATTTGAGTAGTGAGGAATTTGACAAGGAGATAGCTAAGTTGAAAGAGAAACTAGTGATATGATGAAGATGATATGAGAAGGAGTTGGGGAAGACCAGATAAGTGGATGGATGTTGAAGCAAGAGGTCAAGTGGCCTTTCAAGCAAGTGATTGCAAGAAAGTTGAGACACGGGCTAGAAGTCTGGTTGAAGATAGAGGGACGATTCATTGAAACTAAGTATGGACAAAGGTCTTTGCAAGATGAAGAAGTAGTTCACATTTGTGAACCAAAGAAAGCATAAATCTTGGGAAATGATGAAGATTATAATGAGAGACCTACCCAGAGTCTCATGAAATGTTAGGGATGTTCAATTCAACATAAAAAGATAATTCTAGAAGAAACAAATGATACCTAAAGATCTCATGGATTTGAAACTAATTGTTTGATTGTGATTGTAGGTTATGCTACTGATGAAGATAAGAAACCAGTAGCAGTTGTCATTAAAAAGGAGGAAGATGGAGGATTGCCTCATAAGGGAATATAAGAGAAATAAACCCAAACATTTTTCATAAGAGAGGAAGAGACAACACTATTTCATAAAAGCAATCAAATGAGGAACTACACATAGTCAAAGAATAAAAATGTTGAATAACAAGTGCAGGAACTTGTTGTAAAAATGAACAGGACAAGATAAGATTATGAATACAACCATGAGGAAGATGACTGAATTGTTGAAAAACATCTTGGTGTAATATTAATAGATTTGGATGGAGAATTGGAATTTTTGGAAGAATGACTAGTCAATCCCAAGGTTGAGAAAGACTATACATGGATTGTTGAAAGAGTACAAATCGGTCCTGAGTAATAGTAAGGAATGCATAGAAAAGAAGAGATACCTTAGGCATCAAGAGAGGTATAAGAGACTTTAGTTTTTCAAACTAATTATTTATTTAAGCATGTATTTTTAGTTTTGGAAGAAGAACAAAATTATGTATTAAAGAAGAAGGGGGGGGAATTGTTTCATGAATATGAAATTCTACTACATGTACAACCAGAGAGTGTAGAGCGAGGAGTTTTCTTAAAAGACAATAGGGATATTGGAAGTAAAAAATGTAATGAGGAAGATGAAGAAAATGAACTAGAAGTTGAAAGAAGAATTAATGCACACATGATACTAGAGGGAGCAATAGACTACACATATGTAGTCAATAGTAAAGAAGATCAATAGATAGTGTTAGTAGTCATTCCTATGAATGAAAATGGACTTCAAACGCAGAGTATATTTTGTAAAATATTTATTTTATGCGTAGGTATTGATGAACATTAGTCTTTCATAGAGAAACCATGGAGAAGGAAACTATGTTCTTTAAATACTTATGGAGAATTGTATAAAACAAAATGGCACAGACGTCCTATACAACAAAGCCTTGTTGATATGATGGAAAATAAGTGGAAGATCAAAGTATATGGAAAGAAATATATTTTGATTGAAGAAAATAACAAGTATAAAGGAGGTATGGAAATATACTTACAAAATTTATGTGAAAAATTAAAGTAGCCAATTTGTGGAAATAGTATGCAACGACAAATGGAAAAGTTGGATATTGCTATGGAAGAATTTTGGAGACAATTGATGTAGATTTCCAATTTGAAATACCGAAGGATGAAGAATAACATCAACAACCAAGTACAGTTCGTTGAAAATGCTAATAAAAACAAGGTAGATGAACAACAAGAAAGAAAAGTATGGAATCGTGGAAGACCATGGACAAAAACAAAGAAACAATGCATTCGAGAAAGTAGACAAAATTAGCACAAGGTTTGGGATCTAGGTGGACTTCAACAAATAGAAGACTCATGAATAGGATTCCATGAACATTTTTTGTACCCTAGGAGTCTGATGCAAGAGCCTAGTTCCCAAAGTTAACACTATTGATCAGGCCTTAGGGGGTCTTGAAATTTACCAGAGGGATTGAGTTCCCTTAATGAAATTATTGTATTTTCCTAATTCTATAAATAGGTTATAGAAGGTTTTAGACAAGATGAGTTTTGTTGGAAGAAATGCCATGTGTCATGTAATGTAATTGAATCTTCCTTTAGCAGATTTCCAGGTTTAGAAGGGATATTAGGAATCCGTTATATATTTTATGGAGTAGATTGTTGATATGAGAAGATACAATATTTATTATTATTGTATATAATGTAATCATGCGAGAATAGTAGTGGAAGTGTCAATGGTCATAGGAGTGCCCAAACATTGTATGTTATTAGAAAATAATAGAGAGGTTATACATATAGCTTGAACTATGTGATGAGTTGGATTGTGAGTAATCGACATGGAACAAACACATAAATTGTTTTGGTATTTTTTTAATATGTATTTCCTCCTTTTGACATACTTTGTTCCTATATTTATATGTATGGCGTTTAGAGGTATGATTAGAGAATCACAATACTTTTCTCAAAAAAATATATAAATTATTTGTTCAATGGTGTATTAAGTTGGGTTTTGACTGGGGAATTTGTAATATGATTCATTCCCAAGTCTTGGATGGGAATAGATATTTCATTTTTTAACTCCTGTTATGAAGGAAAACCAAGTGCGTACTTTGTGGTTAGAATTTTTAGTCACTAGAAGAACAATTGTTTGGAGACATTGAAGAGGGATGAATTTGGGCATGTGATTCCTTTCCAAATTGAAAGATATATTTGATACTAGTAAGTTCTTGAAACTGGGTGCAGATTTTTGTCTCACAATAGAAAGTTCAAGTGTTTTCATGTCTTTGGTGGGAAGTCCAATCAATGGAACCAAAGTATCAAACATATTCATCGTAGAAGTGAGTGCATCAAGTGAATACCTTGTAGGTTGGCATCAAGGAAAGGAATTGATTTGTTGTGGAATGAATGAATTTATATGTAAGAATATTGAATTCAAGCTATTGGTTTGTTTCCCATTGAGTTTTTTGTCTATTGAATTCATTACAGATTGGTAAATATCTATCAAGTTTTTTATACCATCAGGTTCATTATACCATCAATTCATTATGTTATTCAGTTTGATTCCATCGAGACATAATCATGTTCTACGTATTATATCAAAGTCCCATTCCTCATTCGTTTGAGAGTGAATCTAATAAACCATAGTAAGTGGAAGAATAAGTTAGCATTATGATATGAGGTCGATAACCAATTGAAGATTTTGATTGAAGAGAACTGGTAACTTGTGAGTTGAACCAACTTGAGGTAAGGAAACCCATGTATTGTTTATTGTGAATAGTTGTTGATTTGTTGAAAAAATGAAAGAAATATAGAGTAAACTAGTTTGTGGGAATAGAATGAGTTGTTTCTCAATAGACATAGTAGAACTTGGTCTTGAAGAGGAAAATATTTTATTGAAAGGGGTTCCAGAAAGGAAATAAAGGCTTAAGAGATCCATGTTTCCATCAAGTGGTATCAGAGTAGGGAGATCCCTATGTGCAGCAAAGGTGAGGTGCAAATATAGTGAGGTCTAGTAAGTGATGGTGTTTTCATTTAAACTTCGGTATAAGTAGATTGTTTTTTCAGGTAGAAACAAGTAGAGGAAGATAATTATGGTAGGACCCTTACAATAGATAAGTTGTAACGAACTATAGTTGAGGTTGGAAGTGAAGAAAATAATAGGAGTTATTGAGAGGAAGGGTGAAGTGCAAAATCCTAGGCTAGGGAATGCTTAAATGGTTGTAGTGGAAAGAACCAGGGATAGAAAAAGACCAGGTTTAGAGAGAAGCTTGGTGAGGTATTTTGTAACAAGTTGAAATAGGCTTGTTATTGCATAGACTATGTGAAACTCAATGTTCAGAATTGTGAATCTTATAGAGAGGGAGATGACTAGATTCTGAGGAAGGGTTTAGAGGACAAAATCCATAGAAAGTTGAGTAATGAGGAATTTGACAAGGAGATAGCCTATTTGAAAGATAAAATCAGTGATATGATGAAGCTACTAGAGGAAGGAGTTGGGGAAGACCAAAGAAGTGGATTGATTTTGAATTAGAATATCAAGTGGCCTATCAAGCAATTGATTTCAAGGAATCCAAGACACAGGTTGGAAGTCTAGTTGAAGACAGAGGGAAGATTTATTGAATTTGAGTATGGACAAAGGTATTTGGAATACGAAGAAGCAGTTCACATTTGTGAAATAAAGAAAGGATCAATATGATGAAAAGAGACATGGTTAGAGTCTCATGAAATGTTCGATAAGTTTAAATCAACATGAGGAGATAATTCCATAATTAGGAAATGAGACTTGAAAGTATCATGTATTTGAAACTAACTGTTTATGTGTGATTGTTGGTTATGGAAGTGATGAAGATGAGATACCACTAGAAGATGTCATTAATAAAGAGGAAGATGAAGGATTGCCTCATAAGGGAATATAATAGAGACAAACCCATAAATTTGTCATAAGAGAGGAAGAGACAACATTATTTCATAAAAGAAGTCAAATCAAGAACTATACACAATCAAAGAATGCAAATGTTGAAGGACAAGTGCAGGAAATTGTTGTAAAAAAGGATAGAACAAGATTGGCTTATGAAGATATCCACAAGGAGGAAGAATAAATTGAAGAACAACATTATAGTGTAGTACTAATAGATATGGATGGAGAATTGTAATTTTTGGAAGAATGTATAGTCAATCCCAAGGTTGAGAAAGACTACACAGAGATTGCAAACAAAGTTCAAATTAGTCTTGAGTAGTTTTCAGGAATGCATAGAAAGGAAGAGATATCTAAAGCATCAATAAAGGAAAAAGAGTCTTTAGTTTTTCAAACCAATTATTTATTAAAGAATGTGTTTTTAGGTTCAAAAGAAGATGAACAAAAATTTGTATTAAAGAAGGATGAATTTTGTTTTCACGAAGATGAAACTCTTCTACATATACAACCAGAGAGTGTGGAACAAGGAGTTGTATTAACATAAAACAAGGAGACTGAAAGTGTAAAGCATAACCATGAAGCTACAAAAAATGAACTAGAAGCTCAAAGAAGAATTAATTCACTTGAGATATAAGAGGAAGCAACAAACTATACATATGTAGTAAATAGTAAATGAGATCAACAAATAGTGTTATTAGTCATTCCTATGAATGAAAATGAACTTCAAGAGAAAAGTGTTTTCTTTAATATATTTGTTTTTTTGTGCAAATGTTAATGAAGGGCATTTTTTCATAGAGTAGCCATGGAGAAGGAAACTAGGTGCCTTAAATACTTATGGAGAAGTGTATAAAACATAATGGAATAGAGGTATTTTACAACAAATCCTTGTTTAGATGATGACAACTAAGTGTAATATCAAAGTATATGGGTAGAAATATATTTTGATTCAATACAGTAAAAAGTAGAAGGTATGGTAGAAAACATACAAAATTATGTGAATATTTGAAGCAACCAATTTGTAGCAATAACATGCAACAACAAAAGGAAAATTTGGATATTGAGATGAAAGATATTTGGAGATAATTGATGTATATTTCCAATTGGAAATACCAAATAATGAAGAATAACATGAGCATCCAAGCATATTTTGTTGAAAATATTGATAACAACAATGTAGATGAACAACAAGAAAGAAAATTATAGGATCCTAGAAGACCAAGGACAACAACAAAGAAATAATGCAGTCAAGCAAGTGGACAGAATCACAAAGGTTTTGGATCCAAGTGGACATAAAAAAATAAAAGACTCATGAATAGGTGTCCATGAATTTTTTCGTGTACCCTAGGAGTCTAATGTAGGAGCATAGTTCCCAAAGTTAACATTGTTGATCAAGCTTTAGGGTGTCTTGAAATTTACCAAAGGGGGTGGGTTTCGCTAATGAAATTATTTTATTTTATGAAGTCTATAGATAGGTTCTAGAAGGTTTTAGATAAGATGATTTTGGTTGGTAGAAATTCCATGTGTCATGTATTGTAACCGAGTCCTCCTTTAGTAGATTTTGAGGTTTAGAAGGGATATTAGTAATCGATTATAGATTTTATGGAGGATATTGTGGATATGATAAGAGTTGGTAGTTTTTATTCTTGTATATAATGTAAACTTGCAGGAATAGTAGTTGAAGTTTCCAGAGCTATGAGAGTGCCCAAACATATTATGTAATCCATACAGAATGGAGAGTTTAGAAGGATAGCTTGAACGTTGTGATCATTTGGATTGTGAGTAATCGACATGGATCAAATACAAAAAATGTTTTTTCCTTTTTGTTCAAATGTATTTCCTCCTTTCTACATACTTTTTTCTTGTAATTTCTATGTATGGCGTTTAGAGGTATGATTGCAGAGTAAAAATTATTTTCTCAGTAAATTATATAAATGCTTCGTTCAATGGTGTATTAAGCTATGTTTTGGCTAGGGAAATCATAATATGATTCATACCCAAGTATTGGATGGAAATCAATCTTTGTTTTGTCAACTCTTATTATGAAAGAAATCCAAGTGCCCACTCGGTGGTCAACTTTTTTCAGTCACCAAAAGAATAGTTGTTTGTTGATCTTGAAGAAGGAAAAATTCAAGCATGTGATTCCTTGCTAAATCGACATAGATATTTGGTATCAGTAAGTGCTTGACACTAGGTGCAAATTTATTTCACGTAATAGAAAGTTTGATTATTTGTAGCTCCTTGGTGGGAAATTGAATCAATGGAACCAAAGCATGCAACTTATTCAACAAAGAAGTGAGTGCATCAAATGAATACCATGTTTGTTGACATCGAGGAAAGGAATTGATTCATTGTGGAATGAATGTATTTATATGTAAGACTATCAAATTCAAGCTATTGGGTTGTTTCCCACTGATATTGTTGTCTATTACGATCATCACATACTGGTAAATAGCCATCAATTTTTTTATAATATTGGTTTGTTGTGTTATTGGGTCTGAATCGATCAAGAACTGAGGTTGTTGGACTTATGTTATCAGAGTCCCATTGCTCATTGGTTTGAGAGTGAGTCTAATAACCAACAACAAGTGGAAGAATATGATAACCTTGTGATATGAGGTCGATGACCAATTACAGATTTCGATTGAAGAGAACTGGTAACTCGTGAGTTGAATCAACTTGAGGTAAGGAAACCCATGTATTGTTTATTGTGAATAGTTATTGGTTAGTTGAAAAAAATGAAAGAACTATAGCATGAACTAGTTCATCCAAATAGATTGAATTGTTTCTCAATAGACAGAGTATAATTATATAGAGGTTGACAAGGTACAACAAACATTCTTGTAGCACCTTGGTGATTTCTAGTAAAATTGGGTTAGTTCAATTACATGAAGATTAAGATATTTAGAAGGCCAAGGAGCTTGGTTTTGAAGAGGACAACATTTTATTAAAAGGGGTTCTAGAAAGGAAATAAAGGGTTACAAGATCCATGTTTCCATCAATTCATTCTTGGATTATTATTTCTATTTCAACAAGTTAATGAGAATTACATTGATCTAATTATTCTTCTTCTCTCTTCTTCTCTCAAATTTTTATTTGTATTCTTCTCAAATATTCAAATTGTTATTTGTATTTCTTCTCAAATATTCTAGATCATGTTGTAGTTGGATCAGTCAAATCCTACAATTTGTAGAGAACCATGGTTTCATTAAATGTGTTTCCAATTGTTGAGGAATAAATATATTCCCCTTACTTTTTTTCTTTGTCATGTGAATTGGCATAATTTTTTGTCTCCTCCATATTTATTTGATACAAAATTAATAAAACCATTATTCCTAGTTGACCATATTTATTTGATATAAATATAATAAAACCATTATTCCTATCTTATGATAACATGGAGAAATTTTCACTTTCTTGCTTTAAATCTTCTGAGGATTCCATCMATTTCTCTTGCATCTCATGGACTTCTTTCCTTTTCACTAATTATATATTAAGAAAATTCATTAGTGATAAGTATCAAAACGTTCAAAAATCTAATGGCCTTTAAAAACTTTCAGACCCACGATATGTATCAACCCAAATAATCTTCATTGTGATATACTGAAAAAGTCAAAAAAATACACAGGTCATGATACAATGCATTTCGGAAAAGAAATATCACAAATTTAAATAAGTTTGAAGCTATGATTTATTACAAGTTTAAAAAATTTCTAAGCGATGATGTATCGTAACTTTGAAAATCCTAAAGATAATGCAACTTCAAAAAAATTTGAAGCTACAATGTTCCTTATAATGTGATAAAACTCGAAAATGTGAAA
Source organism: Picea sitchensis (assembly GCA_010110895.2). Taxonomy (NCBI): domain Eukaryota; kingdom Viridiplantae; phylum Streptophyta; class Pinopsida; order Pinales; family Pinaceae; genus Picea; species Picea sitchensis. The sequence goes on from SNQJ01S0010447.1 coordinate 233,514, forward strand.
GTATGTGGTTGGAAATAACTTCTCAAGTTGCAAAAGTGTGTCATTCTTCATTGACTACTTTAGAAGCAATAAGAGGGTATAAGAAATTTTCGATTATTTCATAAAAAAAAATGCCAAGTGTCTTCTTTCTCACTTTAACATGTTTCTAGCATTGAAGCATGATAACAAGTAATTGAGCACAATTGACATTACGATTTTCTCATTGTTACACGCGATCAAAGAACACAGGTTTTTATCATTCCCACACCCTCTTAACTACTACCTAGTATCCACTATTCCAAGTAAACAATGCTCCTCTCCATGTGAATTTATTTTTTCATTGCCCCTAAACATCATTAATCTTTGTAGCTTTTTACTTTGTCACTCGATTGATAAAGTATTTCACATCCATACCAGAATGCACACACTATAATAAAATCATTTGACCTCTACTAAGGAAATTGTTGTAACCATACACAACAAAAAGATCTCACAAGGAAACTTAGGGCTCTGGTTTCAAACCTCCCTCCATGAAAGAGGAAAACTATTTCACCCTATTCAACCATGTCATTCGCATCTCAAATTATTTGATAATTTTCCCCTAAATTTCTCCTATCTAGTACAAGGTATATTTCATGCAAAATCCTAAAAAAACTTTCAATCATGACCAAAGAGGGTAAAGTGTGAAAATTCAAAACTTCGACTTCCAAAATTCTAGTCATTGGTTTTACCTTCTCAATGCCAAGAAATTATTAAAGATTCTATTAACCAATGACTTGTGGTGAATCCACACATTTTGATGATGATACCTAATTATTTCTTCATCAAACCCTAGGTTTCATACTACCTCATGGTAATTAGACATGACTAAATGAATCAAATAATAAATTGACTATTACAGAATATATCCGAAAATGATTAGCTCACAATCATTAAWGGTAACCCAAAATTTATCGAACCCTAGTTTTTCAAATCCTCATTATCTTCTAAACATSAATTTTCTCATAATTTACCATAATGTTCAAAAAAAATCCTACAAATGTTTGATCTAGAAGMTTGATAAACAAATACAAAGTGGAATTTATTGCAGAAGAATTTTGAGTGCCCATGTATTGCTACACCAAAAGATATGGGTCCTAAAACCACTTCTCCATAACTCATCTCTCCTCTATCTTTATTTTGAAAGAATAATCTTTCACCAAAATGGGAATTTTAGTTTTATTTTTCTTCTAACTCCACTAATATGCTTTATTGTTCAAATGGACGAKTCATAGGATCCAAATATGGCATCAAAGAGSCAAAGTAAAAAAAAGGAACCAATGATTGAACTAAGTCTATATAGGGAAGAGGTGGAAGAGATTGATACAAAGGTGAGCATTCCTAGACAYGTGTATGAAGAGACTCTATGTAGCATGGATGAGGGCACCACTTACAAATGGGGTGAGCTATATTATATGTTCAAGGAAACTTAACCAAATATCCTTCTTCTTCTTGGTGAGATTGACCAAACTCTATTGTCTACCAACAAATTAAGAAATCAATATTGCACAAGGTCATAGCTATGCCTATAGTACTCTCTTGCATGGAATTAATTTCATGGCTAATAAACCAAGTGGATATTTAGAAAATTTAAGTTAGGTATCCTTCTGAGAAACGTATCACCTCATTCCAACCCTTTATTTATGATTGCAGCTATGTGAGACATTCTCCAACTTACAAACCTGTGAGATGTGGATCATTGTATCTATGTGAGTCTTTCTCTTAGCTTACAAACCTGAGAGAAATCTCCTAAGAAGGGTACATGGTTCTCGCCCGAGACAGAGCTAGGAACATAGAGATGGCCTCCAACATTCAGAGAGTTGAGAATAAATCCATATGATTATCTAGTGGGAAAGGTGATCTTTTGAGTTAGACATGCATGTGGCTGAGCACAAGGTGAACGTGTGAAATCCCAAATTGTTGGGTGCATCGTCATGTGAACAGAAATGAAGATGATTTATTAGCCTCCTCTGAGTAGCAGAGTTGACGAGAATAATCCAGATGATTATCTTGTGTGAGGCAGTGGGAAAGAAGATCTGTAGAGTGGACATTCCTATGGACGAGCATAGGTGAGCGTGTGAAGATCTGGTTCTTCTGTGTAATGTAATGAACCAGAGATATGACATCCATATGGATGTGCCCCTAGTGGATGAGCACTAGTGGGTGTATCATATCCTTTTCTATATATTCTTCAAAGTCAGACTTGCATGTAACCCTAATTTTTATGTAAAGGGTACATGTCGGCCCCACCTTAATGTGATTAATAATAAATGTAGAAGATAATTAATCTGGTTCATATTAATTATAATAATAATAACAATTATATTGTGACTTAGAGAGGTAGGATATGTTCATCCAAAAGACACTTCTGTTCATAGGACAATTCTAATATAAGTAAAGGAAGATTCCCCATTGTGGAATCATATCTTTCACATGAGTTTGGAAATTTCAGCAAGTACATTTACTTGGGATAAGTGCGCACCTCTCTTGGGCACTAGTCTTCTAGGGTTTGGGCACCCTCTTGTATGCTAGGTATTTCCTGGTGGTGAAGGTATTTCTCTTGAATAATATAGCAAATAATTTGGTTGGGTTTTCTTCCCTTGTTGAGTAGGGTTTCCCAAGATACTTCTTGTGTTCTTGTGCATGATGTTTCTTCTTGTGATCTTGGTTGCTGCAAAATTCTTGTTTATGGTTAAGAAAAATGCAAATTGAAATGAACTACATGCTTAACCTATATTATTGAAAAATCAACATGGTATCAGAGAATAGGTATTGAAGATCCCATTGCATAAGAATTTTCCAGCCTTTCTCTCACACACCTAAAGAAACCATACGACCCTCCTAAGATTTCTAGAAATTTCGTACGACCTCTTCTTCTAAGATGTTTCACCACTAAAAACTTGGATTCTTGGGATAAAAAAGAAATAGAAGGGTACGGCCTCCTTCAATGCACCTCTAGCAAGTCTCAGATTACATTTCCGGGCATTTCAAATTTTTGGCTCTAAAGGTTTCTAGGGTTTCGCCAAAATTCTGCAGAAAATTCTGAATTGTATTTCTGCAAACTTCTTGAAGAAGCTCCTCAGCTTACCATGGATATCAAATTTATCGAGGCTTATGGTTGGAATTCATAATCCCAACAAAACCTAAAAGTGCTCACCTAGCTTAGCCGTTAAGTTTTCTAGCTTGGTTGACAAGGGCTTGTGAAGATATGAAAAATCATGATGGGAAGCAAGCTCAGTGCCAGGAAGAAAAGACTCCAAAGAAATCAAGACATCAACATCTCATAACTCTTAGGTATGGTTCCTATCAATGAAAAAACTTGGCTAATTGACAGTGGTGCCTTCAGTAATATGACCAGACTTAGAAATCATCTAACACATTTCGTTGAGAAAGAGACACATCTACATGTCGTTCTTGGAGATGATACTATATATAATGTTAGAGGAGTTGGAACTTATACTTTCCAACTAGATTCAAATATGTAGATTAAACTAGAATAAGTCTTATATGTACCTGAAATGAAGAGAAACCTTGTTTCTATTTCAGCCTTGGAAGACAAAGGTTACACAATCAATTTCTCATAATGAAGAGTTCTTGCATGAAACAAAGACTCTCATATAAGCTCTTCCAAAGTAATTGGTATCCGAGAAAACAACTTGTACAAGTTGACCATCAAACCTGTTCAATCCCTACTACATGACACTATCATCTTGCGTGAGTTGTGGCATAGAAGACTTGCTCACATTCATTATAGAGCTCTTCCATATCTAGGGAAAATGGTAACAAGTCTACTAGATATACATATTCAGCATAAAGGTGTTTTCAAAGGTTGTTCCCTTGGAAAAAATGTTAAAGCATCATTTCCTAGCAGTGACAACAGATCCAAGGAATTCTTGGACTTAAAACATTCATATGTATGCGGGTCGATGATTGTTGCATCCTTAAATGGGTACTTATACTATGTACTCTTCATAGATGATCACTCAAGGAAAAATTGGATTTACTTTCTAAGAAACATGGATGGATTCCTTACCAAGTTTCAAGAATTCAAATCTCAAGTCGAAAACCTGACCGAAAGAAAAATCAAAATATTGAGATCAGACAATGGAGGAGAATACACCTCAAAATAATTTAACAGTTTTTGTATTGAAGCAAGAATTAAGAGGGAGTTCGCAGTTCCTTACAACCCTCAACAAAATAGGGTTGTTGAAAGGAAAAACAAAACTATCATTGAGGCAACTAAAGAAATGATACATGATCAAATTCTACCTATGACTCTATGGGCATAAGCTTGCATGACAACAATATATGTTCAAAACCATAGTCCTCATCAGATCCTGGAGAACATTACTCCAAAAGAAAAATTCAACAAAGTGAAGCCTGAGATCAAACACTTCAGAATATTTGGATTCCCATTGTACCTTCATGTACCCAAAGAGAAGAGATCCAAACTAGAACCTTCAGGAAGAAAGGGTACATTTGTAGGATACAGTGAATCCTCAAAGGCATATCGAATTTACACCCGAGGTTAGAGACAAATTGAAGTAAGCAGAGATGTTACTTTTGATGAAGAAGTATCCTTCTAGAAATCCAGAGAAGCTCAGATGGAAATCGATAGTGAAACAATACCTCCTCCTCCTTCAATAGTTCAAAGGGAGACATATATTATTCCAGATGATCCAATATCTCCAGTTGATCCAGTTGCTCCAAAAGATTCAGTTTCCCCAAGTAACATACCCAGAGACATCACAGTTGGACATAAAATACCTTCTTGGGCTCGAAAAAATTTAGAAGAAGCAGAAGGGCATAAAGCTCCACAAGGAACAACCAGAGAAAGCAAGAGACCAAAGAGATTCTCAAGCTACCTTTCAGCCATGACTCACATTACTGACTCAAAGCCAAATTTTCATGGAGAAGATTTAGGTGAACAAGTAGGGAAAGATGCCATGACTGAAGAATACCAATCTATATTAAAAAATGATGTATGGTATGTTGTTCCAAGACCAGAGGGAAATTCCATAGTGACCACCAGATGGATTTACAAAATCAAGCATCCTGCTGATGGAAGCATTGAAAAATAAAAAACAAGATTTGTGGCTAGAGGGTTCTCACAAATAGAGGGACTCGACTCTGACGAGAATTTTGCACCTGTAGCCAAATATACCTCCATCTAATCTATCATTGCACTAGCTTCTTCCATGGTTTGGAAGCTACATCAGATGGATGTAAAAACAACTTTTCTCAATGGTGAAATTGAGGAAGAAGTTTATATTTAGCAGCCAAAAGGTTTCGTTATACACAACAAAAAATCTCATGTATGAAGGTTGAAGAAATACCTATATGGACTAAAACAAACACCACATGCTTGGTACAAGAAAATAGATGGATTTCTAATGAGTTTGGGCTTCAACAAAAGTGCAGTTGATCCAAACTTGTATTATCACATTGATGGCAATGAGTGTCGGATTTTGGTCTTATATGTGGATGATATTTTCCTCACAGGTTCAGAGACTCATTGTTGAATGCAAGCAAGCATTAACTGCAAAATTTGAAATGAAGGATTTGGGCCTAATGCATTATTTTTTGGGACTAGAAGTATGGCAAAGATCAGATAAGATTTTCCT
>SNQJ01S0010447.1:239205-251590 GCA_010110895.2 Picea sitchensis
AATGAGTGTCGGATTTTGGTCTTATATGTGGATGATATTTTCCTCACAGGTTCAGAGACTCATTGTTGAATGCAAGCAAGCATTAACTGCAAAATTTGAAATGAAGGATTTGGGCCTAATGCATTATTTTTTGGGACTAGAAGGATGGCAAAGATCAGATAAGATTTTCCTAATTCAAGGAAAATATATTATGGAGATACTGAAAAAGTTCAAAATGACAAATTGTAAATCCATGCCTACTCCAATGATAATGGATTTAAGGAAAAAGAGTGACACTGATTTAGGAGACGTAGATCCACATTTATATCGACAAATTATTGTATCTTTGATGTATCTGGTTAACACCAGACCAAACATTTTCTATGCAGTGAATGTGCTTAGCCAATTTATGAGTCAACCAAAACATACAAACTGAATAGATGCAAAACAGGTATTGAGATACTTACAAGGTACAATTGGTTATGGCCTGAGATATGTAGCCAATGTGGACTTAATCTTGGAAGGATATGCCGATGCAGATTGGGTAGGAAGTGAAGTAGAAAGAAAGAGCACCTTAGGTTGTTGCTTCACCTTAGGATCATTCATGGTTTCTTGGTGTAGTAGAAAATAAATCTCTATAGATTTAAGTACAACAAAGGCAGAGTACATTGCACTAAGTGTGGAAGTTCGTGAAGCAGTATGGATTCACAAGATTTTGACTGAATTGTTTGATCATGAGATGGATCCGACCACTATTCATTGTGACAACCAGAGTTATGTAAATCTCTCTGAGAGCGTAGGGTTTCATGACAAATTGAAACACATTGAAATCAAGTATCAGTATATCATAGACATGGTGCAGAGAAATACAATACATGTGAAATATATTTCTACTCATGAATAGATTGCAGATATCTTCACTAAACCAATTTCCAATACAAAGTTCAAGTATTTCCGTGAGAGACTTGGCATGGTGGAAAATGTCTTCCTAGCTGAGAGGGAGTGTTGATGATTGCAACTATGTGAGACATTCTCCAGCTACCAAACCTGTGAGATGTGGATCATTGCAACTTTGTGATTCTTTCTCTCATATTACAAACTTGAGAGAAAGCCCCTAAGAAGGGTACATGGTTCCTTACAAAGACAAATCTAAGAATGTAGAGATGACCTCCTCCATTCAGAGAGTTGCGAAGAAATCCAGATGATTATCCAGTTTGAAAGGTGATCTGTTAAGTTAAATGTTCGTGTGGCTGAGCACAAGGTGAACGTGTGAAATCCCAAAGTTTTCGGTGCATTATCATGTGAACCGAAATGAAGATGATGTATTAGCCTCCTCTAAGCAGTAGAGTTGAAGAGAAGACTCTAGATGATTCTACTATGTGAGGCAGTGGGAAAGAAGATCTGTAGAGTGAACGTGCATGTGGACGAGCAAAGGTGAGTGTGTGAAGATCTGGTTCTTCTATGTAATGCAGTTAACCAGAGATATGACATCCCTATGGATGTGCCCCTAGTGGATGAGCACTAGTGGGTGTATCATATCCTTTGCTATATATTGTTCAAGAGTCAGACCTGTATGTAACACTAATTGTTATGTAAAGGGTATAGGTCGGCCCCACCTTAATGTGATTAATAATAAATGTAAAAGATAATTAATCTGGTTAATAATAATAATAATAATAATAATATTGTGAGTTAGAGAGGTCGTCCCTGTTGAGCCAAAAAACGCTTATGTTGATAGGACAATTCTAATATAAGTAAAGGAAGATTCCCCATTGTGGAATCATATCTTTCACATGAGTTTGGAAATTTCAGCATGTACATTTACTTGGGATTAGTGTGAACCTCTCTNCCCTGTTGAGCCAAAAAACGCTTATGTTGATAGGACAATTCTAATATAAGTAAAGGAAGATTCCCCATTGTGGAATCATATCTTTCACATGAGTTTGGAAATTTCAGCATGTACATTTACTTGGGATTAGTGTGAACCTCTCTTGGGTGCTAGTCTTCTAGGGTTTGAGCACCTTCTTGTGTGCTAGGTCTTTCTTGGTGGTGAAGGTCTTTCTCTTGAAGAATATATCAAAGGATGTGGCTTGGTTTTCTTCCCTTGTTGAAAAGGGTTTCCTAGGATACTTCTTGTGTTCTTGTGCATGGTGTTTCTTCGTATGATCTTGATTACTACAACATTCTTGTTTATAGTTAAGACAAATGAAAATTGAAATGAACTACATGCTTAACGTATCTTATTGAAAAATCAACACCCTTCACCTTTGAATTCTACTTCAAATTTTCCCAACCAATGGTCAAACTCACAAATGAGAGCATTTTATAGTTCCCTTGAACTACCAAGATCTCCTCAATTTTTGGTGGGTCAATCTCAAAGTGTCGAAGGCTAGGATACTAGAATATTATCACACAAATAATTTAATAAAGCAATATAAAATCATGGTGGCTATGATAAACAAAATTGTATGGGGAGAAAGATGTAATGTAGTTTAAAGAATCTTGGATGTTGTTAATCCAACAAGTTACCCATGATAGTGAAATATTTAATTGGGACTCCTTACTCCCAGCATCCATGTCTCAATCCATCTCTAGGGACAAATACTTATCCACAGACATCCCTCTGGCATACTTTATGTCCTCCTATATGCTAGGGACTGTCGATGTGGTAAAAAAATTCTAAGAATGGGATAGTAATGACATCCCAATGAAGTTCTAATCCATGTCTACTATCATATATAGTGTGAACGTTTGTTCAAGATTCACTAAGCCAATATTTATGAGAATTTTATAGCACCCATGTACAAGTTGATTCTATATGAGCTCGATGAATGTATGATAGAAAAGGATATGCAAGTTTCCAATGAGATTGGTGATTGATATGTCATGGAGAGAGGCACATATATAAGGTTTTTTTGAGCCATTAAGGAATCCCATTTGTTGCCTCAATTCATCCTTGATAATATAACTATGTAGGAGGTGTCCTATCAAATATATTTTTATTTGGTTGGTGTAGATGTATCATGACAATAAATCATTGTGGAACCCATTGATGTTCCATATAGGTGCTTATGGAATTAAGTATGTAAAAGAATAAGTAGTATAAGATGAATCCATGACCACCATCCACTTGGTTGGGGAATTATTCAAAAGTCATGCTCCATTAAATGTCATCAACCACCACTACCATGCTTGTAAATATACATGGCCATATCATAATGAAGCAAAGTAGGAATATGAATCATATATATGAGACTTTTCCTTCGATGAGGTGGCCATAATAATGGGAAGAAGCAACATTGGAGGAAAATATAAAAGGAAATAGAAAATGTATAAATAGAGACTCGAGAAAGAATATAGAGAGAAGTAAGAAATAGTAGCATAGGGTAAATTTTAACTAGAGAAAGAAAATAAATTTCCAATATTACAAAAGGATAATGGAGATTTAATATTGTAGAAAGAGGTTGAGGAAAGAAAAAGGAATGAAGATTTAATATTCTTTCAAGAAGAGGAATCCATAAAGAATAAATATGAAGAATAAATAAAACAGAAGAGGAAGTTAGAGGATTGGAACCCATGGATACTAGGGCGTATTATGCTCAAACTATATGAGGTACCCCACGAAATTCTATCATAAGGGGTCACTTCCCTCTAGGTGATCATGGCTTGGGGAAATTCACCCCTTCTAAGTCAGATGTAGTTTTAATTCTAAATTCATTTTTATTTGACAAAACCAAAGTCTAAGTAGTGAATCAATTACATAAAATCCTCAAAATACTAAGATTTCCCAAACTTGTGGTCACTATTGAGACATTTTTTAGTGAAGGAACAAGAAACAATCTTATTTCTAGAGATTCTTCAGGGGTCACCTTTTCACAGTGTTTGTAATTTAACATTTGAAAAATGATAAAACAAATCAAAGAATACAAGCAAAAGGTAGAGAAATTGGAACAATAAGTGGCTCATCATAAAGTGGATGTGACCAACCTATATGAGTTCAAGGCCTATGCCTTTGAATTCCAAGATGAACTAATCACCATTCATAGGATAATGTATGTTAATCATTAGTATTTATGGAATCACACAACCTAGTTTCTCACCTACTGATCTAAAATAAATCATTATGTTTTTTTCCATCTATCTCGATCCTTTCATAGTGGAAAAAATTGGAGGAATCAGTTTGCAACGAAATTTTAGTTGCAGGTCTCAGTTTGGAAAATTGGGGTACAGAACCTTCTGGGGCCATTATGAGGCATCAAACAACATTTTTGGGGGTTAAAAATTTCTCAGCATATATTGGACCTTGTGATGCTATTATAAAAAATGATACCTTTCCAACAGTGCAAATATTGCATCGTTCAAAGCTTGTATGAAAAATATATGCTCTGTGCAAGTTGACCTACCATGTTGACCACCATGGTACAAGAGGATTCCACATCATCTTCTGTTACTCATGCATATGGGGCTAGCCACATATTTAATTTCAAGAATATTCTAAGGTCCAAATCCCTATCACAATTGAGGGTTAAGTAAAAAACCTACCCCTAGATGGCTATCAGACTATGTTAAATACTAGGCCACTAGGAGGAGAAGGGGTTTCGTTCTTTTGCATTGTCTCTTTTTCCATGGATGAGAAGAACATCTAAGAGTGGTAATATATAATCATAATAGAAGAGGATATATTTTGTAGCAGCCATACATACCACACGTTAAAGGAAACTCCCTGGAGAATGCCTCTTTCTTTGTACTTGCATCATTTCTTTACCATAGAAAAGAGAGCAAATTAGCCTCACCTTCTATGTGGGTTTTCTCCCGTATTGGGCTTCTCATGTCATATCTTGTGTTTATTTGTGGATGGTGTGAATGTATTTTATTGTTCTCTATTTTCTATATTTTATCTATTCCATGTATAAGAGGAAAAACAATAACTAAATATTATGGGAATCTACAGAAAAATTAACTTCAATAGTAAAGATTTTAGTATTTTATTGGATTTGTTGTGATGCACTATTTTATTGGAATAACCACGACAATTTACAGATCACCTACCTAAAAAATTTCAAAGATAATGTTGTATGCAGTTCAACTAAGCATAGATGAACTCGAAAAGTGTCAAGTAGATTATAAGGAAACACTAGAGTAATTACCTGAAATATTAAGAAATAAAGTTGATATAATTACATAGCCCGATGAAATTTTAATGAGTAAGCACATGAATCAAAAAACATATAATTGATTTAATGAATTACTGCAAACGTTTAGACATTGTTGTAGAAAGAGTGATGGAAAGGTGTCACCTCCCACCACTTAAAGACATGGGTTCACTTGCGCCCATGATATATATTTTTAAATAAGCTAGAGGAAGGTATTAGAGGTAAGGGAATCATAATTTAAATTAATCCAAGGAGGTCCTAAAAGAATATATTTCTAGCTCTTGCAAAGAGATTAATTTGATTAATTCTTTATATAGCACACTTAGGAAAGGAATGGGACCCATTTCTAAATAATTGTTGTACTATAAAGTTTCATTTGGATAATTGAATTTTAGGTACATTCTATAAATATATTCTTAGCATGAGGTATGGGTATCCTATCTGTAAGGAAAAACACATGGTCGACTACAAAAATAGTGAAAGATAAATTTTGATTTAAAATATTATTTAGAATAATTAAGAAAGGAATTTGAAAATGTTATAACTACCTAAAGTAAGTGAAGAAGACATAAATTAGTTATAAACTAAAAATCTATAAGAGATAATCGAATTGCTTTAGAAAGGGATTTTTTTTGTTGTTGATATCTTGTAAAATATTTTCTAATATTTGAATGAGAAGACAAAAGCCAATTTTGGAAGAGGAGAACTAGTGTAGTGTTGTATATATTTAGAACTCGTTGTAGTGTTTGTGTTGTTACCAGGATCATTGCAAGATTGTATCATTTGATTGTAGCTTTTTAAGTGTCAATAATATAGTTATTTGTTTTTTTTTTAAATGTTTTTTTTTGGGATGTTGAGTGTGAGATTGTGAATGATAATCTAATAACAATTTTTTTTTTATTATTATTATATTTTTATTTATTTCATGAATATATTCTTAACTTAGAAATACTCACATAAATCTATAACTAATTTTATATTTATTAGTTAAAATATGCTCATGAATAGGATAGGTTAAATAGGGTTGTATTCTACATATAAATTAAAATCATCCTTCATTTTGCATTTCATGGACCATTTCACATTCAATAGTAATTGTTGTCGAGAATGAATCTAACCAAGTTTCCTATTCCAAATTACATGAATTTTAGTTAAAAGGGATAACCCTTTTTTTTTTAATTAAGTAAGGTACTTTTTTTTTTTTTTTTAACAATAGTACCTTTATAGAATGGTTGGTTGGTCAAAGGAAAATTTTATTTCAGTATATTTATCTAATAGTTTGGTTGATCATAGGAAAATTTATGTAAGCCTTATTTGAAATAGCAACCTTTGTACAATAGTTTGGTGTCTCTAATTGTCTATTTATACAATAACCCTTTGTACAATGGTTTTCTTTGTCCAAAGAAAAATGTATGATTCTTGTGTTTTTAACTCTCCCAATTGAAAGTTTAGTAACATTTTTACAATGTTTTGGTTGGAATAAAACTTTAGTTTGGTATCTTTGTACAATGGTATGGTTTGATAGTGAAATAAAAAATTTAGTAATGTTTATCTGAAATGGTAACCTTTCTACAAAGGTTTGTTGTCTTTAATTTTCCCTTTGTAAAATGGTTTCTTTAGACAATGCTGTGGATAGAAAAAGGAATTGGTTTGTCCAAAACTTTGGTGTGTTTACCTCTCCCTTACTACAATGGTTTATTGTAAAATGATTTTTTTAATACTAAATAGTTTGTTTGTTTAAGAGAAATTTTGGTTTGTACAAACAATCTTTTGTACAATGGTTTGGTTGGTCAAAAGAAAAAATTCATAACTTTTACTTGAAATAGAATTTTGGTTTGTACACACAATCATTTGTACAATTGTTTGGATGGTCAAAAAAAAATCATAAGTTTTATTTGAGATAGTAACCTTTGTACAATGATTAGGTGTCTTTAATTTTTCCTTTGTAAAATAGTTTGGAAATTTATACAATAATTTTTTGTTTATACAATAACCCTTTTTACAATGGTTTTCTTTGTCCAAAGAAAAAGGTATGATTCTTGTGTTTTTAACTCTCCCAATTGAATTGATTTAACAAAATTTAGTAACATTTTTACAATGTTTTGGTTGGAATAAAACTTTAGTTTGGTACTTTGTACAATGGTATGGTTTGATAGTGAAAGAAAAAATTTAGTAATGTTTACTTGAAATGGTAACTTTTCTACAAAGGTTTGTTGTTTTTAATTTTCTCTTTGTAAAATGGTTTCTTGGTTTCTTTATACAATGTTGTAGATGAAAAAAGGAACATTTTGGTTTCTCCAAAAATTTGGTCTATTTACCTCTCCCTTTCTACAATGGTTCATTGTACAATGATTTTTTTAATACTAAATAGTTTGTTTGTTCAAGAGAAATTTTGGTTTGTACAAACAATTTTTTGTACAATGGTTTGGTTGGTCAAAAGAAAAAAAAATCATAACTTTTACTTGAAATAGAATTTTGGTTTATACAAACCATCCTTTGTACAATTGTTTTTTTTTTTCAAAATAAAAAATTCATAACTTTTATTTGAAATAATAACCTTTGAACAATGATTATGTTTCTTTAATTTTCCCATTGTAAAATAGTTTGGAAATTTAGTACACTTTGCTTGAAATATTAACCTTTGTAAAATAGTATGGTGTGTTTGATTTAAAATGGCCCTTTGTACAAAGGTTTGGTTGGTTAATGAAAAATTGTGGTTTGTGCAAACATGGTTGGTTAATGAAAACTTGTGGTTTGTGTAAATAATGGTGTTTTGTACAATGTCTTGGTTTGATGAGAAAAAAAATGATTTGTTTGATTAAAGGAAAATTTTAGTAACTTATAACTAAAATAATAACAAATTTAGTAACTTATATTTGAAATAATAACTTTTATACACTGGTTTGGTTAGTAAGCATTATTTGGTTTGGTTAGTAATAACTTGTATTCGCCGGTTTGGTTTGTAAGCATTGTTTCGTTCGGTCATCATTTGAAATGGTAACCATTGTACACTTGTTTGGTGTCTTTAATTTTTTCTCTATACAATGGTTTGGTTTGTAAGTATTATTTGAAATGTTAACTTTGTATAATGGTTTGGTGTCTTTAATTATTTACGTGTACAATGTTTATGTGGTTTTTTATAATAGTTTAATTGGTCAAAAGAAAAACTTGGTTTGTACAAACAACGATTCTTTGTACAATTATTAAGTTGGTCAAAGGAAAAATTTAGTAACTTTTACTTGAAATAATAGCCTTTATACAATGGTTTGGTTGTTTTAATCCTCTTTGTACACCAATTTAGTTGGTCAAAGAAATTTTTTAATAACCTTTATTTGAAATAGTGTTGTTTGTACAATATTTTGTACAATAATGTGGTTAGTAACTTTTATTTGGGACCCTTTGTATAACCATTTGGTTGTTCAATGGAAAATTTTAGTAATCTTTACTTGAAAAAAATTTAGTTGTTCAATGGAAAATTTTAGTAATTTTTATTTAAAATAATAGATTTTACAATGGTTTGGTTAATAGTCTTCCTCTTTACCGTGGCTCCTCAAACTTGATTAACAAGTCGATTTGAAAAACTTCCATGGCCTTTGCGTAGGTTAAACTCTACTGAGGCGACGATGGAGGGAAACGAGGCTTCAGGGAGTGCAACATGCTATTTCAATTTGTTTTGAGTGGGAAATGTCCAGAGTAAGCCATGGTTGCAGCATGTTTCATCGTTGTTCTAGTTTGGAATGGTTGGTCACTTCAGTTTCTCCTTTGTCATCTCCTCTATATTTTACAAAGGATTTAGTTTTAAGTTAGCTTATCCGTGGTTTTAGTACTATTTGTTTCAACTATTTTTAGCGTTTTTTCCTTTGAGTGTGTGGAACTTATTACACCCTACCATCTTTTCCAGACATTAACTTCTATTCTTGGTAACTGAACCTCTTTTGTCGGGATCGATGGTCTTTTCTGTTTCTCTTGCCGGTTTTTGGGTTAGTTCTTCACAGGTGGATTGTAACTATTGGTTATGTCAATAGTTCATTTATTCCTTTTCTCCCCTCTTAGAACTCTGAAGAGATATTAGCCCTTGATTTTATACGTTGATTTAAGTGCACTCCAAGTGGAGGCCTGATGGATAACCATGTCTCGAGACTTTAAATGTGGAAGTAAATGCGCTCTTAAATGAGTCAGTTGATGCTTTTCGACAGGAGAGTGTAGTTAATATTCCTCATTGTTCATCGGGGGTGGTTATGGGGAAACAATCCAAAGTTTTTTGTTCTTTGGGTGTTCAGACAGATACACATGCTTTTTTCCATAGCTTAGAGTAGGTGTTAGATCCTTCCTTAGAGACCTTTCTATCTTCCCTTTCAGAGCCTTCACTAGGTGTTCAGTCTCAGAATCTAGTGTTCGGGCCAGAAAATACTAGTAAGGTGAATGGTTCTTCAAGTTACCATTTTAGAAAGCCCGGTCATATTCCAGCTCGAAAGAGCCTAAGACAGTGGTCGACAAATAAATCTGTTAGAAGAATGGTTCTAGGTTCGAACATAGGATTGGAGGACACTTACAGAATGGATTTTTGTGGTTTAGTGGGGAGATTCGCATATAGTAATTTATGCGCGGAGAGTTGCTCGGTTTGGCTGGAGCGGGTTTGGTTGCCATTTTTAGGCTGTCATCGGGTTCGACAATTTTCAAGCACAAAATTCAAAATTTGTCGATTTTTATCCAATCCTGAATTTATTCGATGAAATTCATCAAACTTCAAACCGAATTTAATGCCGAATTTAATGTCGAATTCGAAATTCAAGCCGAATTTAGTGCCGAATTTAAACCTAACTAGGAAATTAAAATTAAGTTTATATATATATATATATATATATATTCATATTTTAATGCTCATGCATTTAGTATCAGGTAAGAACACTATATATCTGTCATATTGAATTTTAAAATATTATATCAAATTCTAAAAGGTATATTATTTTTAATTTATTTTTTATAAATAAAACATATAAAATGAGAGAAAATTATAAAAATAGAATATATATATACATTCCAACAGAGGAATAAAACACTTCAGATTATTGGTCAAGTAAGTTGTCATTGACTTTTATATGAGTTTTGGCCATTCATAACACTCGAAAAATTCAAATATTTTCCAACATTAGTGCCTTTGTAGCTTCTCTCATTTCTTGATCTTGGCATTGAGAGAGAGTGATAGAGCTAGTTTTGAACTTAGTGGTGATCATGCTTCTAGTGGTTTTACTGCTCCTAGTTTAGTTCTCTTGATAACATAGAGCTTATTGATGTAATAAGTAGGCCACAGGAACATCAACACTGAAACTTGTGTTCATGTTCTAGTTTTTTTTTTGCATGCTCACTTTTGTAAAACCTTTTAATGTTATGTTTTATAACTTTCATTAACATGTTTTTAGATTTTTATCATATGTGTTATAATGAGAGTATTAAATTTTATTACATATATTTTTTATTTTTCAAATTTTGTAGTCTGCCGAACTTAATGCCGAATTTTATCCACAAAATTTTGACTATCGATTTTTTGTCGAACTTCAAGCTTGTCGAATTCGAACACGAGCACAAACCAGGTGACTAAGGTTTTAGGATATATCCGTGAGGTATTTTTCTTAACTAAAGTTTGGATAGGGTTTATATGTGATTGTCTGCAACATGTTGCGACTCTATTAGGAAGGAGTTGGGTCAATGGAAATAGCAGTCTCATGCTAAAGAAATGTTGGCTAGCATCTAATCCGAAGACTTAATATTTCTCCTTAAGGAATTTGTGAGTTCTTCTTACAAGGTTACCGCTGTATTTGTGGAATGAGGGAGCACTAGAAACAATTGGAAATTCTTTGGGAAGTTTTATCATGATAGATAAAAAGAATTTAGAGGCACCAACTAGGAAAGCAATAAGGGTGCTGGTAGAATTAGACGTTCATTTGGGTCTGTCAGAGGCATTAGAGATTGACTGGTGTGGTATTCATTGTCTCCAGAGATTAGACTATCTTGGGATACCATTGAGATGTAGTTATTGTCGAAGTACTTTGCACTTACGGTGAGATTGTAAAGGTATGATTGAAGATGTAAAATCTCAGGAAGAAACTGAGAATTATTACTGTACCCCAGACTCTTCTATGGAAACTGGTTTCTATGGTTTTGAGGAAGATAATGGGGACCAGATTGATCCTAGCTGCTTGGATAATTCTACTTCCATTATCGACAAGTTACAATCACATTGCCCTATTTTTTTAGTTCACTTTCGGTGTTGGAACGTGACATTATAAGTTCTTCTATTTGGTTGAATAAAGTTACTTCAAAGTCGGCCTCATCTTCGTTAGTTGACTCAGGCGCTTCGATTAAAAATTGTCTTTCTCCCAGGGGTTGAGATTCCTTTCTTACCTCGATGAATGCAAACCTGCCTCTGGAACCAGTGACTCATACTGACCTTTTGGTTTTAACTAGAGCCCAAAAAGCTTCCAGTTCCTCTCCACCAGAACCTTCCATTCTTATTGAACCCTTAAGTAGTCCAGAGAGTAGTCATTTGGTGTCGGCTGGTCCAGTTTTTCCACTTGGGTATAGAGAACCAGAAGAGGAGGAGTCAACCCTCTCTATTTTTTTGGACTCACTGATTCCTTTCATCTGTGGAAATGACACATATGTACCTTTACCAATTTTTCTTGGGAAAGTAGTTATTGATCCAATTGTTGTTAGTGGGGAGGCTAGTTGCTCACATTCTACAGAGGGTGAGGCTAGGAAAGAATTTATGTGGTCCCAGGGTTTGGGAATTGAACACTCCCCTATTAAAACTCGAAGTGCAAGAAAAAAATCCACACTTGTTACAAAAATTGACTCTATGTCACATATTCCTACCGATGGTGGAGCCCTTAGAGTGTTGAAGGCCCTTGTAAGATCTAAGTAATGTTATTACTTTCACTAAATTTAATAGGGAATCGAGGCTCCCTAAAATTGGCCTTGGTTTGTAGTTTTTTGGACAAAACTCATCCAAATATAGTTTTCTTACAAGAGACTTTAGTTCACTCTGAAAAGGCTCGTAATTTCTTTCAAATTCTGCGACCAAAGTGGTATTGTTGTGTAGTAAACTCAGTTGATAATTTTGTAGGTTTATAGGTTGCTTGGGATCCAATTTTTTTTGATCGGATGCCTTTCCTGACCTGTGGTGGGATATTATTGATAGGTTACTACTTAGACTCCAAAAGACGTATAAACCTCCTTAATGTATACGGGCCTTA
>SNQJ01S0010447.1:251600-262295 GCA_010110895.2 Picea sitchensis
AAAATCTCTATCTCTCTTTGGGTTTCCCCACATTGGGGTTTTCCCTAGCATTTACCTAAATTTCTGAGTTTTTCATGGTTGAATGATTGTTGTTCATTAAGTTTATTCCATTGCAAAATTGTTGAGCAATGTGTATTTCTGCTGATTGTATTTTCTGAATGTGGGTTTAGACATTTTAGAATTCATAGAAGACAATTATCTCTAGGTTGCTAAGTGTATGAAAGAATATTTACTCATTGATTTTGTCATTTAATTTCTACATGAAAAGCTAGAAGGAAGAATGTGGAGTTCAAATCTATAGATCCTTCCTCTCTTTTTGGTTTACTTTGTTTGGTGGGCTCGAAACCAATATATATTCCAAGATAAGTTTATCCCACCTTCCAAAATTGCTTCGTTGATAGCAAAGTTGTCAACATAGTTCTCTTGTGAGGTACATGTCCCAAAGAATAAACCAGTTCCAAACCTTGACATAGATAATCAAATTATTTGGTTCTTCTTTGATGGAGCATGTCAGGGACATCATCCCAAAAGTGGGGCCGATGTTGTTATGTGTATTTCAGATGCTCATATCTTTAAAATTCAATACTTGTTGGGAGGTGGTACTAATACAAAAGACAAGCCCTCAACTCTTTGGGCTCTATTGGTTCATGCTACTTCTCTAAATCCAATGAAACTTCAAATATTTGGGGATTCTAAAGCTATTGTACATTGGGTATATGGAAAAAACTAGATGTAATTTCTAAGTGCCAGAAATCTCATGGAGTATATTCTGATTTTCCTATCATCATTCAAATGGTTCTCAATCTTCCACATTCCCAGAGCTCTCAATGCACATGCAGATGAGTTATCCAAGGACTCCCTCAAGTTGGACAAAGGAGCTTTCATTGTTAATGAATTATATGAAGACCAAATCCAAGAAGAGATGAAATTTCAAGCTGTAGCTATTTTATGTGCTTATGTATTGAATGCATTTCTTAATATAGAATGAAAAAAACTAGATTAGAGTTCTAAAAGTTTTGTTTTTGAAGAAAGAAGCTTGGTATGATGTATTGAAAATGTAACAGATGAGAAGGATCTTTGGATAGTCTCATGAGAGACCGGAATATATATATTCACCTTTTTTTTGTTGAATGCACATTTTTTCTTGCTCGGAAAAAAAAAGAGTGTAAATATGAATATATGGAGATCAGGTACTTATTATTGAGAAATATGTGATTTCAATGCTTGAGTGTATTGGGGTATTTGAAGAAGTTCCCTCTATTCTTTAAGGAGTTATTATGTAACTCATATCTCTTATCTATCTTGGGGTAGTGATCCATGCTCACATTTTTTGTACATGATATATACTCTAGTTTCTTATGATATTTTAAAATTTTAGTGCATTACACAAATTTAAATAAAATCTCTTTACCAAACAATTTCAAATGGATCACATAATCACAAAAATTATGTTCCTTTTATAAACCGATTACAAATTTTACTAAAATACATGATACCCTTAAAACATCATTTAACATCAAATATTCAAAGTAAAATAATTTGATAAATTTACTTTAAAAAAAATTAACATCATTTAACATCAAATATTCAAAGTAAAGTAATTTGATAAATTTACTTTAAAAAAATTTATAACTCATATCTTTACAATATAACATTTATATTACACAAGCTCCATTCATAATAAATAAATAAAAATTCTTCAAATTCCTTTGACCAACCAAACCATAACATTTTACTTTGACCAACCAAACCATCCCAACCATCCCTTTAGCAAACCGTTTTGAATGGGCCACACTTACCAAAGTTAAGTGCTCTTTGGTTACGTGATCTCTTTATGACATAATTTTAAATAAAATATTTAAAGTAATTTGATGACTTCACTTCTTGAATAAACCATTATAACTCGAATCCATTGCAATTTATAATTTATATCACTTTAAAAAACCTCGAATTCCTTACCAACCAAACCATCGTACAAGGTTATAAAATTTTCTTTTAACTATGAATTTGACCAACCAAACCATCGTACAAGGTTATACAATTTTCTTTTAACCAACAAAACCACCATAAAAAGGTTACTACTAGCACATCAGTAAAATAGTTGCTGGTGAAGGCCGAAATACTGAGAAGATGAAATGAATCTTTAAAAGAATATATTAAATTTTATTATCTATTAACAAATAAACTGTTGGGCTTCATTTATTTGGTGTTAATATTTTAATTTCTGTTAATCACTTATGTGGCAATCAATTAGCTATCAAAGTAATTTTTAAATATGATTAGGTAAATGTAAAAAAGTAAACACATAAATTGATGTCTTTATAATAGCTAGGAAGTTAATAATCGAACTCACAACCATTTATTTTGTGTGACTACTAAGAATATTCCAACCATATTTAATCATGTTCATAGAAAAATTATTAAGCACTAAACCCCTATTAAATCTGCCCATTGTCAATAAGTGTACGCTTTTCGACGTAATTAGACTTTGTTTAAAAAATGCATCCAACCAACCTATCCAATAGTACTAAGATTACTAAACTTTGTTTAGTCAAATAAACATTACTAAAATTTTCCTTTCACCAACCAAACCAAACCATTATAATTAAAACCATCATAAAAAAATTACTATTAGAATTTGTTTAAAAATGCATCCGACCAACGTATCCATAGTACAAAGGCTACTAAAACCAAACCATTATAATTAAAACCGCCATAAAAAGATTACTATTAGAATTTGTTTTAAAAATGCATCCGACCAACGTATCCATAGGTATCCATAGTACAAAGGCTACTAAAACCAAACCATTATAATTAAAACCGCCATAAAAAGATTACTATTAGAATTTGTTTTAAAAATGCATCCGACCAACGTATCCATAGTACAAAGGCTACTAAACTTTCTTTAGTCAAGTAAACTAGAATTTGTTTTAAAAATGCATCCGACCAACGTATCCATAGTACAAAGGCTACTAAACTTTCTTTAGTCAAGTAAACGTTACTAAAATTTTCCTTTCACCAACCAAACCATTATAAAAATGCATCAGACCAACCTATCCCATAGTACATTTAGTCAAGTAAACGTTACTAAAATTTTCCTTTCACCAACCAAAACAAACCATTATAAAAATGCATCCGACCAACCTATCCCATAGTACAAAGGTTACTAAACTTTGTTTAATCAAGTAAAGGTTACTAAAATTTTCCAAACCATTATACAAAGATTAATAAACATTGTTTAATCACGTAAAAGTTACTAAATTTCTACTTTGACCAACCAAACCATTGTACAAAGGTTACTATTTTAAGTAAATGTTATCATTGTATAAATGTTATCATTTCAAGTAAATGTTACTAAATTTTTCTCTTCACCAACTAAATCGTTGTATAAAAATTACTAACTTTGTTCTCTTAACCAACTAAACCGTTGTCGTATAAATAGTCCTAAACTTTGTTCTCTTAACCAACCAACCGTTGTATAAATATAACTAATCTTTGTCCAATCAAATGTTCTCCTAACCAACCAAACCGTTGTATAAATATAATTGATCTTTGTTATTAACCACATCAAATTGTCTTACTAAGATTAGTAACCAAACCATGGTAAAGAGGTTTTTTTCCAGGGAAAAAATTTGCTCAATTATATTAAAAATATATATTTTTTTTACATCTTCGAAGACTCTTCCATAGACCCATTACATGGCCACACTGAGAGAATAGTAACTGATCCAAAAACTTACAAAAAGGATGGAGACTGCAAAGTCATATGCTCCAAGTCCATACATGAAACAGATAAAACATGCCCATTTCTAAATACAAAAATACATAAAAAGAGTAACTGTCAAAATATAACAAAAAGAAATACTGTCGAACAATTAAGAATCACCATCAATAGATTAATGGATTCTAAATTGTCTCATAGGTCTTGGTGCTCCATTTGTCCATCGATGATATGAAATAGTGCCCTCTGAATCATCGATGGCTTGCTTTGATAAATTGTCCGCTTCAGTATTAAAATTTATGTAAATATGTTGGAAGGTAATAAACTAGAACTTCCCTGAAAGTGATAAAATTCTTGCTTTCCAACCTTCCAAAGAGCTTACCTAAAGTCTGCCCTTATTTAAAAGCCAATCAATGACTACTTTTGAATCTCCTAGCAAATGGATAGAAGGAAGAGCTAAGTAATCCACTAACCAGAGCAATGCCCATGCTCCCATGACTTCCCCTTTAGTATTTGTACGTCTTGCACAGTTTAATTTCCATCTATAAACAGTAGCATCTGGAGCTTTAATAATACACCCTGCAACACACTTTCTACCATCTCCTTTGGTTGCACCATAAAACCATGCCAGAGCCGAATCCTTACGATAAGAGATCAGAATGTCCCTCAGAGGTCTGTCTTTTGGATGGGTATAAGAACCATAAAGTAAAGCCAAAATCTTATAGAGCACTGCATGAACTGATGGACTGGTATCCTCAAAAAGTGCTTTGTTTCGTTCTTTCCAAATGTACCAAATGATATAAGTTGCGATATGAGAAGGGACAGTCTTATCCAAATACCAATTCTTTAAACATTTTGAAAGTGTGTTCCCAGACCAAATCCTTCTCAGATTTAACTCCTTAGAAATTAAATTCCAAATTGAAATGGCAAAGGGACATAAATTGAAAAGATGAATAATTGTCTTTATATCATATTTACACATATGACAACGCCCAGGGCCTATCCATCCCCTTTTCTGCAAAGAGTCCCAAGTTAAGATTTTACCCTCCATCGCCAACCAAAGAAACAATTCCACTTTTAACTGTGCATTCCATTTCCATATGGATTGTCTCCAAATTTATGCTTTTAACAGTCTTTTAGAAGAGATTATGCTCAAATAAAAAAATTTAACACAGATCGATCCTGTGTTATCTCCACCAATCCACATTAGAATGTCCCCCGATTCTTCGATAAAATCTCCAGAATCTGATAATTCTCTTCTGAAATGATCCCACTCCAAAGAATAGTCGCCCTCCAATCCCAGATCACTGCTGCCAAGCCAATAGGAATACAATGATTGATTTTCTGAATAATTTTTGGCCTGTGCTAGGGTAGAGATGTTCTTTTATTTTAACACAGTCAAGATATTAATAGAGAGAAATGAGCTATCACCCATTCCCAATATCCAATCCTTACCCAGCTCAATAAGTTGCCCTGTCCCTCGTATACAACTTAAACCATGTAAAATTAAATAGATAAATTTTAAAAGTCCATTCCAGATTCTAGAAATCCCATTCTGATTGAAATACTGAGATATGAGCCAGTTAATCATAGTGGTATGATGAAGATATTTGTCAATCACGACCCTATGCCATATGCCCTCTCCCATAAGAACTCTCCATAAAGTGTTCGCGGCTAGTGAATTACTGAAGTCATAGATATTGTGAAATCTCCACCCCCAAATGACTTAGGAAGGGAAATTTGCTCCTAGTTGCACAGATGCATTTTGTGGGAATCACAATTCCTTTTCCAAAGAAAGTTGAACATGAGTTTCCTTAGAATTTTCAAGACTAAGCACAAGACAACTGCCAGGGACAACCAAAAGATAGGTTGACTAGATAACACTGCTTTCAAGAGAGTAAGGAGACCTCCTAAAGACAACCACCTATATAGCACCAATTGTTTATCTTATTCTCCAACTTATTTATCAACCAATGCCAATCTTTCGAGCGTAGAGCTCCAGCCTTAAAAAAACCAAGATACTTGAACCCTTGTTCCAAATCTGAAAATATGAAAGGAAAGAAAGATTTGTATGAAATAAGATCCCGATTGGACATACCATCTTGGTGAAATGTGGACTTCAAAGAATTTATCATTAAAATAGAAGTTGAACTAAAAAATTTAAGCACTTTATCTATCTCCCACCACTCTTGCATAGTTGCGCCTGTCATTATGATCACATCGTCCACAAATAAAATATGAAAACTTTTAGTTGATCTAGAAACTTTAATACATGTTAGCTTACCCTCTCTTTGAATTTCTTTCAATAGCAGACTCAAACCTTCCATCACCAAGATAAAAAACAATGGTGATAAGGGGAAACCTTGCTTCAATCCCCTCCCGCTCTTAAAGAAATCAGTTTCTTCTCCAATAATCAAGATAGAATAAGAAGTAGAGACCACACAACTCATAATCCAATTTGTCATACTTAGGCCCAATCCAATTTGAAGAAGAAGAATGCACAGTAGGTCCCAGTTTACACAATCGTAAGATTTTTGAAGATCCAACTTTAATACCAAAGAATTTGATTTCTTCTTTTTGATACAGTTTATACATTCATGGACTAATCCTATGGCATCCTATATCTGCCTCCCCTATAAGAAGCCCAACTTCTCTTTCGAGAGAGATCTTGAAATAACTGGTTTAATCTGATTATCTATTATCTTTGAGATGATCTTGTAACAAATATTACACAGAGAGATCGATCTATAATCTCCAAACTCAAGAGGTTTGTTTACTTTCGGGATTAAAGTAACAAAAGTTGAATTTAAAGCTCCATGAATAAATCCCTTTGTTCTAGACTCTTCAATCATTTCCAAAAGATCCTCTCCAACTATATCAAAAAAATGCTTAAACATTTCCACTGTCCAGCCATCCGGGTCGAGACTCTTATCCACTTTAAAATTTGATAAGACTTTCTTCAACTCCTCCTTGTCAACTGGTTTGTAGAGAGCGTCAACCTCTAAATCGAATACCATGTTTGGAAACAATGCATCCACTCTAACTTGTTCATCGGGATTTAAATCCACAGGTTTATTATAAAAATCTTTAAAATGTTTAATTGTTGCTTCTTTGATATTTTCTTGACCTCTATAGACTAGTCCCTTCTCATCTTGTATCTCCCAGATATACTTATGATTTCTCCTGAAACTGGCGAAATTATGAAAGAATTTTGTATTTAGATCTCCACTTTGAATCCAGATTGCTCAACTACGCTAGTGCCACTGTTTGTCAATTTCCTTTAGCAAAATATTCCTTTCTTGTTCCAACTCTTTTAATGACAAATCATCCAAGTTCAGACGGGTTCCCTCTGCCAAATTTTGAAGTCTGAAGGAGATCTCATTTTCTAGTCCACTGAGCCTAGCATTTTTTACAGACCTTTGTTCCTTCTGCCAGACTTTTGTAAGTACTTTTAAATATTTCAATTTCCAGACCAAACGCTTCTTCTTACCAGTCTCCCGAACATAAATAGGATCTATCCACATTTTTTGAGCTATAGAAGTAAAACCAATTTCTAAACTCCATAATGGATTAAATTTGAATGGATAAGCCTTGAAAACTAGAGGAAGATCTAGCTGGAGTAAAACCGGGGCATGGTTTGAGATAAATGGGAATGCCATCCAAGCTCTATAAATGCCATTCGTAGCCACTAAATCCTTGGAGAGTAAGGTTCTATCTATTCTCTTAGCTATAAAAGCTTCTCCCACTCGATTGTTTCTCCAAGTAGGAGCCACTTTCCCCGACACTATATCAATTAGCTTATTTTTATGAAACAAATTAGTGAAGAAACTAGCCAAAGATCCCAAGGAGGCCACACCACCCCAAATTTCACCTGTGGATAAAATCAAATTTAGATCTCTTGCTAAAATAAGATATTTCAAAGAGAATAGACCCACATACTCCATTCTTTCCCAGAATAATTTATGCTCCAATTAAGGCCCGTATACATTAAGGAGGTTTATACGTCTTTTGGAGTCTAAGTAGTAACCTATCAATAATATCCCACCACAGGTCAGGAAAGGCATCCGATCAAAAAAAATTGGATCCCAAGCAACCTATAAACCTACAAAATTATCAACTGAGTTTACTACACAACAATACCACTTTGGTCGCAGAATTTGAAAGAAATTACGAGCCTTTTCAGAGTGAACTAAAGTCTCTTGTAAGAAAACTATATTTGGATGAGTTTTGTCCAAAAAACTACAAACCAAGGCCAATTTTAGGGAGCCTCGATTCCCTATTAAATTTAGTGAAAGTAATAACATTACTTAGATCTTACAAGGGCCTTCAACACTCTAAGGGCTCCACCATCGGTAGGAATATGTGACATAGAGTCAATTTTTGTAACAAGTGTGGATTTTTTTCTTGCACTTCGAGTTTTAATAGGGGAGTGTTCAATTCCCAAACCCTGGGACCACATAAATTCTTTCCTAGCCTCACCCTCTGTAGAATGTGAGCAACTAGCCTCCCCACTAACAACAATTGGATCAATAACTACTTTCCCAAGAAAAATTGGTAAAGGTACATATGTGTCATTTCCACAGATGAAAGGAATCAGTGAGTCCAAAAAAATAGAGAGGGTTGACTCCTCCTCTTCTGGTTCTCTATACCCAAGTGGAAAAACTGGACCAGCCGACACCAAATGACTACTCTCTGGACTACTTAAGGGTTCAATAAGAATGGAAGGTTCTGGTGGAGAGGAACTGGAAGCTTTTTGGGCTCTAGTTAAAACCAAAAGGTCAGTATGAGTCACTGGTTCCAGAGGCAGGTTTGCATTCATCGAGGTAAGAAAGGAATCTCAACCCCTGGGAGAAAGACAATTTTTAATCGAAGCGCCTGAGTCAACTAACGAAGATGAGGCCGACTTTGAAGTAACTTTATTCAACCAAATAGAAGAACTTATAATGTCACGTTCCAACACCGAAAGTGAACTAAAAAAATAGGGCAATGTGATTGTAACTTGTCGATAATGGAAGTAGAATTATCCAAGCAGCTAGGATCAATCTGGTCCCCATTATCTTCCTCAAAACCATAGAAACCAGTTTCCATAGAAGAGTCTGGGGTACAGTAATAATTCTCAGTTTCTTCCTGAGATTTTACATCTTCAATCATACCTTTACAATCTCACCGTAAGTGCAAAGTACTTCGACAATAACTACATCTCAATGGTATCCCAAGATAGTCTAATCTCTGGAGACAATGAATACCACACCAGTCAATCTCTAATGCCTCTGACAGACCCAAATGAACGTCTAATTCTACCAGCACCCTTATTGCTTTCCTAGTTGGTGCCTCTAAATTCTTTTTATCTATCATGATAAAACTTCCCAAAGAATTTCCAATTGTTTCTAGTGCTCCCTCATTCCACAAATACAGCGGTAACCTTGTAAGAAGAACTCACAAATTCCTTAAGGAGAAATATTAAGTCTTCGGATTAGATGCTAGCCAACATTTCTTTAGCATGAGACTGCTATTTCCATTGACCCAACTCCTTCCTAATAGAGTCGCAACATGTTGCAGACAATCACATATAAACCCTATCCAAACTTTAGTTAAGAAAAATACCTCACGGATATATCCTAAAACCTTAGTCACCTGGTTTGTGCTCGTGTTCGAATTCGACAAGCTTGAAGTTCGACAAAAAATCGATAGTCAAAATTTTGTGGATAAAATTCGGCATTAAGTTCGGCAGACTACAAAATTTGAAAAATAAAAAATATATGTAATAAAATTTAATACTCTCATTATAACACATATGATAAAAATCTAAAAACATGTTAATGAAAGTTATAAAACATAACATTAAAAGGTTTTACAAAAGTGAGCATGCAAAAAAAAAACTAGAACATGAACACAAGTTTCAGTGTTGATGTTCCTGTGGCCTACTTATTACATCAATAAGCTCTATGTTATCAAGAGAACTAAACTAGGAGCAGTAAAACCACTAGAAGCATGATCACCACTAAGTTCAAAACTAGCTCTATCACTCTCTCTCAATGCCAAGATCAAGAAATGAGAGAAGCTACAAAGGCACTAATGTTGGAAAATATTTGAATTTTTCGAGTGTTATGAATGGCCAAAACTCATATAAAAGTCAATGACAACTTACTTGACCAATAATCTGAAGTGTTTTATTCCTCTGTTGGAATGTATATATATATTCTATTTTTATAATTTTCTCTCATTTTATATGTTTTATTTATAAAAAATAAATTAAAAATAATATACCTTTTAGAATTTGATATAATATTTTAAAATTCAATATGACAGATATATAGTGTTCTTACCTGATACTAAATGCATGAGCATTAAAATATGAATATATATATATATATATATATATAAACTTAATTTTAATTTCCTAGTTAGGTTTAAATTCGGCACTAAATTCGGCTTGAATTTCGAATTCGACATTAAATTCGGCATTAAATTCGGTTTGAAGTTTGATGAATTTCATCGAATAAATTCAGGATTGGATAAAAATCGACAAATTTTGAATTTTGTGCTTGAAAATTGTCGAACCCGATGACAGCCTAAAAATGGCAACCAAACCCGCTCCAGCCAAACCGAGCAACTCTCCGCGCATAAATTACTATATGCGAATCTCCCCACTAAACCACAAAAAGCCATTCTGTAAGTGTCCTCCAATCCTATGTTCGAACCTAGAACCATTCTTCTAACAGATTTATTTGTCGACCACTGTCTTAGGCTCTTTCGAGCTGGAATATGAACGGGCTTTTTAAAATGGTAACTTGAAGAACCATTCACCTTACTAGTATTTTATGGCCCGACCACTAGATTCTGAGACTGAACACCTAGTGAAGGCTCTGAAAGGGAAGATAGAAAGGTCTCTAAGGAAGGATCTAACACCTACTCTAAGCTATGGAAAAAAGCATGTGTATCTGTCTGAACACCCAAAGAACAAAAAACTTTGG
>SNQJ01S0010448.1:5433-19619 GCA_010110895.2 Picea sitchensis
TATTATTCTAACAAAGAGGTAGTGTCTAAAGACACCATTACAACACTTAAGCACAACCAAGCATAGCTTAACATACATAGAAGTATAAGAAACCAAAAGGTTTCTATAGTTAACATGTATCACATACATTCATCTCATTCATACATTCATTAATTAGATTGAACCATAAGTCCATATTATATAGTATCAAGATGAAAACAACTCCTTTCAAGAGAGGAAAATATGGTCCATACAGATTGATGAGGTTGCATAAAAAACTCCTTTCTTTCTACCTTGTTTTGTGATTCGATCAACCACTTTGGTTTAGCTACTCCACAAGTCAAATGCTTAGTCGATCACTCAATCAACTCTCCTAGTGGACTATCAATTATCTGTCTCTAAAATATCTATAGGTGTGATGAACCTTAATAGCCTACTATTCCAACATATCAAGGTCTATCAAAGTTTATGGGAGGATAACAAGGGGTTTTTTCTTTACATGCAACTTCTCAGCCTCAATCACCATGAAAAACACTTGCAACCCACAAAACATGCCCTATGTTGGGGATGTTTTGATTATGAGTGGTTTACTAGGGGACATTATAATGTTTTCAGTAAGTCTAATGGGTATTTGGGTCTTGGTACTTGCGAGGGAAGGATACCAAGGGTGTTAAGCATTTAAAAAATATTCACAGGCTCAAACACAATAAAAGTTTCATTGAAACACCACATATGACCTTTCTATGGAATATTTGGCCTCTAAGTGGGATATGGCCTTCATTAATTTGTTTTGGGTAGCAGTCATGGGTCTAGGGCCCTAGACCATGGCAAAAAATCAAAACAATGGTTTTACACAAGAAATAGACCTTCTAAGTCTCAATCATTGTGGACAAGGCCTCCAACCATGACACATGCCCTCTCCATGGGCTCTTTCACCTCTTAGTGGTATCCATTCCACCATTAGATGATTTTGTGGAAATGAGATGTGTCTAGGGGCCTTGATTATGGCTAGGAGAGGAAAATAGTTCCCGTGCCCTTAAAATAAGGTTTAGTGCTAAATCTTTTCTTTTGAAGCATGTTAGGGTGAGGGAGTTTTACATGGTTATTATTTTATATAAAAATAGTGCACACACTTTTAAAATTCATGCATGAAATTATAATGCACATGAACTAATTTTTTTTAGGTGGGATCGTGTCTTTTCCTCTATGTGTTGGATGAGTAGGATGCTTTAGTTTTAGCTTCATAGTGACAAAATTGGTGGTTTAGACTGGATTAAAAAAAAACACACTAATTATTCCAACTCCCTATTATTATCTTTGTTTTCGAAGAGGTTTTTAAATATGGTCCACATATTCATCCTTGATGAAACTGCACACATTTATAGAGATCTATATGGATACTCCAATTATATATATATATATATATATATATAATTGTTTTTATATTATTTTATATATTTTATTTGTTTTTATTTTTATATATGTTATAATTCTAAAATACATAGGTCTTTTGTTTTTTCATAACTTCTTATTTTCTTTCCCATCCAAAAAACATATTATATGGTGCACAAGTATAGACTGAAATCTATGCGCTAATTTTTTTTTGATTAATTATGTCAAGACCGTCGAATGCAGTGTCTTAACTCTTACCTTGTAATTTTAAGGATTCAATAACTTTAATCTATCTATCTATATATATGTAATTAACATTAAAAAATATGTAAAATTTGTAATGCACAAGAACTAACTATTATCTACAATTGTGCAAATTTGTTTCAAGAAATTTTGTCATGTAGGCACTAAAATGATGTTTTTATGGAAACATATGCATTATATTTTAAAGGAAAAGTAACATCCCATTGTTAGAAGAACATGATTTTTTTCTTAATTATATATTGTTTTCATAAATAAAAGTTAAATATTATAGAGGTTTATTAATTTTCCTACATTCTATCATTTTACACCATATTCTAATAACGTGTGCATGTATCTTGAATAATTCCTCATGGTTGATAAATTGCTATTTTCCTATATTTTCATTGCAACTAATATGTCATGAAAAGGGAGCATTAGTCTACACCAACTTAGCAGTGCAAAATAATATTTTTGTTGTGTGCAAAAGTGCTACTCTATAGGGATGGAAAATAATGAACTTTTTCTTCAAACACAACTTTAGTTTAAATGCTTGTATTATGTGGTTGCCATACTTAAACCATTGGAAACTAGGGACCAAATAAAATTGGTATTCAATTATGGAGATGGGAAATGAGTAAGTAAATAGCTCCAAAAATTTGATGTACTAGACTATTGCTTTTTGTATTCAATTGTTAGGTAGACATGTATAACATCCAACTATAGGAATTACGAAGAATTAAGAAATACCTCTTCAAAACATGGTTGTAGTTGACTATTGTTTTGCATGGTTGCTAGCTAGACATGTATACCATTCAATTATATAGATGTAGTACTAAGAAGTTCCTCTTTAAAACATGGTTGTATTATGTGGTTGCCAAGTTTGATCAACTCCCAATTAGACACTTTGTAAATATACCAATCAACTATGGAGATGGAAAATGAGGAAGGTTTAAGATTTAAAACTTGAGTTTATTTGGTTATGGTTTTCAGCTTGAACTACAAGTTACGAGAGTATTGGGACAAAATATATTGGGTTATAGAGATGGAAAATGAGGAAGTTCCTCATCAAAATATTAGTGTATAGGGTTGTTTTTATATGATCCTTGCCCAACTTGAACCACTATATCATAGTTTTACATAAGATTTTCCCAGTACACATTATCTATAAGGCTACTGACATTCAAATATAAGGGTGGAAAATGAAGAAGTTCATCTTAAGATTTGTAGTTTAGTTGATTCTTTCATATGGTGTTTCTTCAACAACTTGAGTTTAATTTGCTATGGTTGTTAGCTTGAATTGCAAGTTAACAAAGATTTGGGACAAATTCTGTTAGGCTAAAGAGATTGAAAATGAGGAAGTTTGTCTTCAAAATATTAGTGTATAGGGTTGTTTTGTATCATCCTTGTCTAGCTTGAGCAATTGGATTTCCATTTTGCATAAGGTTTTCCCAATTTGAACCATTGGCTATTATATAAGACTAATGACATTTATATATAAGGATGAAAAAAAAATAAAAATATTATCCTTAAAATTTGTGATTTTGTTAATTGTTTTGTATAATGATATTTGCTTAATTTAAATAAATGATAGTGTATTGGCATAAGAGTACTCCAATGATTATATATACATATTAACTCAACAAACGAGATTTGAGCATTTGCGATTACATGCATATATAATTATTTCCTTCAATATAGTGTGCCTTAATTATAACATTTAATAAGAGCAAGCTTCAAGAAAAAGTTAAGGCAATATGTATATTAGTTATTTTAATTAATAATTTACATATGTAATAATATAAAATAGTTATGAGGGGCAACGTGTGTTCGGGGGAGTCTTCATGATCCCGAAGGGAATACACTATTATATTATGCATGGGGGCTTGGGAATGTTTCGAATAATCTAGTTGAGGCTTACTCGATATGGTGTGGGATTTCCATTGCTAAAAAAAAGGTTTCAGGTCCTTATTAGTTTTTGGGGACTCATTGTTAATTATAAAATCAACGATCGCTCAACTGAATCTAAGGGGGAACAAATTAAAATCCATTGTATTCCAAATCAAACAAGTTCTAGTCCACTTTGATCAGGTTTCCTTTTAACACATCAAGAGGGAATTGAATGGAGAGGAAGATAATTGGGAAAAGTTTGCCCAATCCTTAAATATTAGAGTTCTAATAAAAAACGAGGATCTAAACTATTGCACAATACCTTAGATTGAATGGTTAGTGGTTTTTAATTTACACTAAATCCAACCCACAGTCATTAATCAACAATAGTTGGATGAGACTTTGGAAGTATGACGAGAGCCGACTAGCCCCATATTCCCATATGGCTGGGTAGGTCTCACATGTGGTTATTCAATGCACCATAATGAATTCCCTTAAGAAATATGGGATAATGCTAGTTTTGTGCTCTACCCTAGGGTGACTTTTTAACAATCTTGTTTGGGGGCTGTTGGGTTTGAGACC
The DNA here is from genome assembly GCA_010110895.2 of Picea sitchensis. NCBI lineage: Eukaryota > Viridiplantae > Streptophyta > Pinopsida > Pinales > Pinaceae > Picea > Picea sitchensis. The sequence continues at coordinate 9,517 of SNQJ01S0010448.1, forward strand.
TAGTTGTAAACTCTATGTTCTTTTAGTGGGGCTATTGGTTTTGTTGGAGATATTAGACACTCACCTAAGAAATTATTTTCCTAAGGTTGATAGTCCAATGCTGAGAACACTTCCTTGGATGAGAATATTCTCTCTAGAGAATATTCCCCTAAAAAATAGGGAGCTTCTCTTCAGTTCATAGACGGTTGCACTTAGTTGCACTCAGTTATACTAGTGGAAGTCACTCATGTGTCAATTATCTGATAATTGCATGGATTAGTTTACTAGGACTAGGTGGCAAATTACTTTAGTTTCTGTCAGTGAGTGTCTATATCTCTCTAGATCACTACTATGATGACTTCACTTAGCCATATAGAGTATATCATGTGTATTTTACCATTTTACTCTTTAGTGAATACAATTCTTTATTTTTTTCTCTCATCTCTTCTCTCAATTTCCAAGCTTTGCACGAATTGTTGTTAGCTAGATTCTCTGTGCAGGTTTCACCACAATTATACATGGTATCAGAGCCCACTGGTTTCTAGGAACAAGTTGCACAGGTATTTTATTTGCAGGTCTAGAAGGAGGATGCAGTCATAAAAGATGGATTATTCGCCGACAATTCTTCTCACGCCTCATAACTACTTCAAGTGGAAGCTAAAAATTCTGCATCAACTTAGATGTAGAGGCTTGTACCGTATTACCATGACTACAGAGGTTGATCCAATCTCTGCCATCGAGAATAACAAGTATCTCAACTGCATGGATGAGGCCTACGACCTCCTCTGTGTCTTTATGTCCCCCAAGCTTTTGTTTCACATTGAAGCTTGTACCACACCATATGAGATTTGGACAAAGTTGGAGGATCTCTTTGGAAAAAAGGACAAAATGAGAGGCCACATGCTTGAGGTCGAGAAAAATTCCTTAGATTCGAGGAATTTCGACAATATTCAAGTCTTATTTACAAAGTTCAAGTCCCTCCTCCTTCATCTAAAGGGATGTGGAATAGACAAATCCACTCAACATAGTCAGTTAATCCTTTCTATCTTAGAAAAAAATGGTTCGGATTATGCTTTTTTCGTCTCATCGTTTCATACAAACATATTCACTTTAGGAGTGGCCTGGAAAATGCTGACATTGGATCAGTTTATTGAAACCCGAACACATGAGAAAGATAAGCTCATCAAAATGGGGATAATCAAGGGACCCAATGTGCATGAAAGCAACAACACTTCCAATTCAAAGTCCAAACAAAAAGGTAAGGGAAAGGTGCATGCAGAGCCAAAGACGAAATGGCACTCCAAACCCTTCGATGATTCCTCAGGCTCCAAAGGTGGAAACGAAAAGAAAGCGAAGACCAAATGTGGTTACTGCAATTGCGGTTAACATCTTGAGTCCAAATGCATGAAGAAACAAATTGATCAAATGACGTAGATTCTTCAAAAAAATAACCTTAGGGATCATATTCTCGAAGCTGCCAAGAAAAAGATGGAATATCAAGCCAAATGAGGTAACTCTAATGCATTGATTGCCATTAACTCTTCTTCGATGCATGGATCTTAGATTCAGGTGCACTCCACCATATGGCAGTAAAAAATAATTTTGTATATTCTATTTTTGCATGCACAAGTCCTCCCATCCTCATGGGAGATGAATATACCCTAGTTGAGGTCATTAGCGAAGGGAGAGTATTACTCCCACACAAAATTTTTGAGAACATATTGCATGTTCCAAAACTCTCCACGAATCTACTCTCCGTTTATCAGATAACACATTCTGGTATAGGAAAAAGGGTGGAGTTCACACTTGATTCCATAACCATATATGATATTCATGATAACTCCATGATTGTTCTTAGTGAGGTAAACCACCAATATAATTTGTATACTTTCAGTAAATTCAATATTAAATCTGGTTCTGCTTTACTGCTGATGATACTAGTAGATTATGGCACAAGATATTTGACCATATAAACTTCAAATACATGCAAAATCCATGCAAACAAGATATGGTTATCGACTTGCCTGACATACATTTTTCCAAAGGAGTTTGTCAAGGATGCATTCTTGCAAAATATCCCCATGAGAAGTTTGAGAAAGGGAAGGTCTGGAGGGCCTCCTCTCTTTTGGAGCTCATCCACAATGATCTGATGTGACCCTTTCCTCATCCATCCATCAACAAAGAAAGGTATGTGCTTACATTTATTGATGATTTCTCCCGATACACTTGGGTGTATTTTATCAGGTAGAAGTCCATGGTTTTTGAGCATCTCAAAGATTGCAAAGCACATGCAAAGACTTAGTCAAGGAGAAAGATCAAAATCCTCTGTACAAAAAATGGGGGGGAATATGTGAACTAAGATGTCCAACATCTTTGTTCAGAGGAACGCATACAACTACAACACACAATAACTTACACTCTGCAGTAGAACGAAGTAGCTGAAAGGAAGAACAGATCCCTCAAGGAGATGACCACTTGCATGTTGCATGCAATATCTCTACCACCCCTGCTTTAGGCCAAGGCACTTAACTATTCCAACCACATTTAGAGAAAATCTCCTCACAGATCTATCGAGGACAAGACTGCATTTGAGGCATGGAGTGACAACAAACTGGAAGTCACCCACTTCTGAATATTTGGATCATGTGCATGGGCCCACGTACCTTCTGAAAAGAGGAAAGCATTAGATCCACAGAGTATCACATGCATATTCATGGGATATCTAGATGATGTGAAGGGTTACGAGTTACTTGATCCCTCTATTGACAGGCTCATCATTGAGCACCATGCTCAATTTGAGGAAAATCCCTTGCATGAACCATTGGAGCCACAGGCAGAGACATTTGTACACTGCTTGCACCAAACATCAATGATGATGAGTCTACTCGCTCATATCATGGTTCAAATATGAGCTCTAAATATGATTCGAAAGAAGACGAGCATGTCGATGATGAGCATGAAGATGATGAGCCCCCATAGATGCCCAAGTGGGTAGAAACCACCCTACAAGAAGCAAGAGACCTTGTGGGGGATCCAACATACTAGAGGAGGTCGAGGTCTCAATTTGAGGATCCTCCTCATGTAATCACAACTACCGAGCCAATAATGCCCATGCATTTCTATATGGATCTAGCTTCAGACCCACAGACCTGTGTAGAGGCTTCAGGAAATTCCTTTTGGGAAGATGCTATGCAGTACGAGTATAAATCTCTCCTAGAGAACCAGACTTAGGATTTGGTTCTGCTTCCTTCAAACATGAAGCTTTTCAGGTGCAGATGGATGTACAAGACAAAGAAGGCAACAAACGAACATGTGAGTAGGTATAAGGCAATATTGGTTGGCAAAGGCTTTCAACAGATCCACGTGATAGACTATGATGAGACCTTTGCTCCTGTAGAAAAAATGGATTCCATCTGATTGGACCTTTCCATTGCGACAGTTAGGGGGTGGGAAGTTCACCAGATGGATATGAAGAACATTTTTCTTCACGAGGATCTCTTAGAGGAAATTTACATGGAGCAACCACATGGGTTCATTCATAACTCATCCTTAGTATGCCGATTAAAGAAGTCCCTCTATGGCCTCAAGTAGGTGCCTAGAACTTGGTATGCAAAGATGGATGCCTAGTTTCTCTCTCAACACTTTGACAAATGGAAATCAGATTCAAATGTCCACATGCTGAGGACATCAGACTCCTTATTGATCTTAGTTCTCTATGTTGATGACCTCCTGATCACAGGCAGTTCGACCTCAACCATTACCGCAATCAAATACATTTTTCATTACAGGTTCTCTATGACGGACATGGGTCTACTGTGTTGGGCTTGTTTTTCCACTTGGGTGAGCAAAAACAAGCCACTTAGTTTCCTTGTTAGGCTAGCAAGACAATACAAAAAATGGTTAGTTGATTAGTGCATCAACCAAAGAGAAAAAAGAAAAGAAATAAGAAGAAAATAGAAACTAAACTAAGTGTATATCAACTACAATGGATACATGAAAGAGACAAAATAAATAGTTACCAATAGGACTAATATTTTAATTGATAACACCTACAATAAGTATGGGAACTTATGAGTCCCCTCTTCCTCATTGGGAGGGATCTTGAATACCCCAAATACAAAGCTCTCTTCTTCTAAAAATGGAAATACAATGGTGAAGACTCGATGGTTGAACTTCTCAAGAGGAGATAAATGTAACGCTTACTATGGATGCTCAAGAGGCTCTAAGAGAATGACGTCTTCTCGAAAATCAAATGAATAACATAAAAATACTCAAAATTATTCTCTTTGTTTGCATAACTTGGTCACGTATTTATAGAACCAATGCAAGATTTTTCATAACTTGCTTTTAGTGTGAATGGGAGCCCTTTGAAGGTAGTTCCCATCCTTTAAGTATCCCAAATGCTAGATTTTGGGCCGATTTTGAGGTATTATCATGGTACACTTCAACTTGGAAGTGGTTGAGTCTCGACCAACTGCATTAATGCACCATTTCCACATCAGTGCGGGGTTCTTGTGGAGACAACTGTGTAGATCATGCAGTTTGTGCATTCAATGCTGTGTTGGCTTGCACATATGTGCACAAGCAAGCTTTGCAGAGATTACATTGAAATTCAATGACTATTTGCATAGTTTTGGTTGCTTGTTGGATGGGTTCTGTAAATGCTTGAGGTATGCTGATTGATGTTGTGATGGTACTTTCTTCAACCATTTCTTGTATTGTTGTGAGCAATTTTTCCATGATAACATGTGCCCCTTGATGTGTGAGGTTAAGAGCATATGCATAGCCAAAATACATAATTGTTTATTTTGATGGTGAAGTCATTGTATATAATAGTTTGAGACTTTGTATTGAGGAACTAGAAGAGGGACTTGTTGGAGGGAGAGGGGACTAATATGTGAAAAAAATGTTCTCTGTAAAAACAAAAGTTTTGTACAAACAAGGTGGCCATGCCCCATGCTCGGGTCATGGAACCAGAATAGTATAATTGTAACTAAAAAACTATCGATGAAGTGAATATATGTGTTGATGTTTGGACAAGATCGGGAGGACACACACACACACACACATATACGACATGATATTTATAATACCAAGTATAAATATATATAATAAATAAGTAGTTATTTATTATCCAAGGGACACATCCTTTCATGGATGGTCACCATATGTTCTCTATATATGGAATACTCATCATTGTAATAATATATCAATCACACATATTATCTCATATAGAAAAATCAACATGGTATCAGAGCTAGACCGAGCTTGACTCCCTCACGAGAGGGCCCAGGAAAATGAGAGTGGATTATTGTAGTGTAAATTTTCTACTACATGGTTGTAAGAGATAAATGGTGGCTGCTACCTTGTTTTCATAAATGAAAAAATCCTCTTAAAATGAAAATATATAAGCCAATCGCCATTTTTGAAATGGAATCAATAAAAGAACCACACTAAAAAATAGTACGCTTGAAATAAACTTTAAACTATGCAGAGTGGGAGTGAAAACCATACATGTGAGTGATATCGATTTTTGGAGCATTAGCGGACACTTAATCTCACTAGCCTGAAACAAAGAGATAAATTTACCCACATGGTGTTTCCCTGTATGCATGATATCATGTGCATGAATGGAAAGGATCACCATGGTTATATATACAGTCTGCCTAGCCCACGCTATCCTCCATATGGCGATATTCGATGCAGAAGAAGGAGATGGCTAATCGTATTACTTAGATGAATTCTTTACGATTTTGATCTTTAGATTCCCAAAGAATATATATGTTTTATATTCAAAGGAAGGAGATGGGTTCAATATTAGTTGATAAGTCCAATGAAGCACCTATGCAACTTTAGTTGGAGGAATTTATGGATTTATCTGATGGCGCATTTCAATTGCAACTCGAAGAAGTGTCAATAACACCTGAATCCTCATGCACTAGCTTTTCTTCAAACTCAAATACAATATCTTCCACTACTCCACCAGAAAAAACGATGATCCCACCTAGAATGGAGTGAGTAAGCGGATGAGAAGCGGGTGCATATTGGTTCCCTTTCCCAAGAAGGCGAGAAGGGCTAGGAAGAGAGTGGTGGAAGTAAAAAAACATGCCTTTTTTTGTGAAAGAGTCGTGCGACATTTGTTTAGAAGCTAAATGCCCATCTAATTTTTTTGATAGGATGGTTTGTTTGCACAAGTTTTGTTCTACTTTCATGGTCCCCCATATCCATAGTAAATTGTAGGAAAATTGGTGCTTATTCATTTCCTCGAACCCAATTACAACGAGCATCTAATTCCTCTAAATTTTGAAGTGATCCTTCCCAATCATACTATTGAAAAGTGGAAATATTATCAAGAGAGGTCAATGAGGAGGCATGATTATGGTATTGAGTGAACACTAGTTATTTCCAAGAGTGCTAGCCACCAATGGATTTTACAGTGCTTGTAGAATTGAGGGAAAATCACTTGTGACTTTCATGTGGATCTACAAGATCAAGCATGCAACAAACAACAATATCAACATTGCTCCATAAGGTGTTGATGTTTGAGGTAACATCATGAGACATTCTCCCTAGAGGGTCCTGTATAGACTAGTAGGGGGGAATGCAGACTTCATCTTGATGTGCCTCATATGGTCAGATGAAGGAACCAAGACATTGGTTTCACGGGGAAAACTCGATATGTCTTCGGGGACATTGGTTCCACAAGGGAACCTCGATGCTTTCTAGAGATGTTTGAGGAAACATCATGAGACATTCTCCCCGGAGGGTCCTATATGGACTAGTAGGACGGAATGTAGACTTCATCCTGGCATTCCTCATATGGTTAGATGAAGGAACCAAGACATTGATTTCATGAGGAAACCTCAATATGTCTTGTGAGACATTGGTTCCATGAGGGAACCTCGATATGTCTTAGACATTGGTTTCATGAGGGAACCTTGATATGTCAAGTATGGTCCAAGATGAATTAGCATGATCAGCCCCAGGGGAACAAGTTGATAGTATGTTTTGAGATCTACTTGGAGAGTCCATAAATGTGATGGTTAACGACACAAGGAACACAAACATGGTTGGTGTGGCAGTAGCGGTTTTGGATCAGGGTTCTCCTAATAAGAGGGAGCAAGTTGGATCATGTAGAGAGGTAGAAATGGAGGAAAAGACCTTGCAACATGATGTCAAGGAGAGAAATTACCAGACATAATGCTCAAAGATAGGAAGTCTCTAGGAGCAATATACCTCCAGGACTAGATCGTACCAGATAGAAGAGACAATTTTAGTGATCATGGATACAACTAGTCAAGACCGATTGTAGCATAACTATGGTGATAGATCCAGTAGAGGAGGAAAACACATTATGAGACTTAGAGGGAGCAGGTGTAGCAGTCCCAGTACATGATTCTAGCCATGAAATGTTGAGGAAGCAGGCATGGAAACAATTCTAGTGTATGTAGAGGCACTCCCAGAGAGGGAGGTGGTACTACATCCAGAGGGAGCAGAGACAAAGGAGGAGGTAGCCTTCAGGATATCTAGAGGATCTCACATGGAGATTGATAGTGAGAGACAGAAAGAGATTGCGCCTTCTCCCCCTCACCTTCCAACAGTTTAGAAGGAGACAATTTAGCCTATTGATCCAATTGATCTCGTTGATACTGTAGCTCTAGTTGATGTTCCTAGAGATATTGCAATAGGTCAGAAGAGACTTGCATGGGCTCGTCAGAATCTATAGGAGGCAGAAGGACATGCAACTCCTCATGGTACCTTCCAAGAGAGAAATATACCTCAGATATATCCATGCTATGCCGCAACTGTGAGCCACATCATTTATTCTGAGCCTTCCTATTAATAGGAGGCATCTAATCAACCAGTATGGAAAGATGCCATGATAGAGAAGTATCAGTCCATCATGAAGAATGATGTGTGGGATATTGTTCCGAGACCTGAAGCGAAGTTTGTAGTGACTTCCAAGTAGATCTATAAGATAAAAAACACAATTGATGGGAGCATCAAGAAGAACGAAGCGAGATTTGTTGCTAGAGGATTCTCTTAGGTGGAGAGAATAGATTATGAGGAGACATTTTCTCCTGTTGCTCGATACGCTTTTTATCTAGACGATTATTTCTGTTGCAACATCCATGGGTTGGAGACTACACTAGATGGATGTGAAGAAAACCTTTCTCAACGAAGAGATTGAGAAAGAATTATACATCGAGAAACCATACGGTTTCGTGATACATGGGAAGGAGTCTCACGTGTGAAGGTTGAATAAGGCCCCGTATGGACTCAAGCATGAACCTCGAGCTTGGTATGCGATGATTGGTGGACACCTTATTAGTTTGGGCTTCAAAAAAAGTGTTGTTGATCCCAACTTATACTACAAGAATATTAATGGTGAGTCCCTGATTTTGGTCCTGTATGTTGATGATTTATTCCTCACCGGTACAGAGAGCCTTATTAATGAATGCAAGTATGCTTTGGGCTCTTAGTTTGAGATGAAGGACCTTAGTATGATGCACTACTTCTTGGGACTAGAGGTGTGGTAGAGAAATGATGAGATCTTCCTGAGTTAGGGGAAGTACATAGTTGAGATATTGAAAAAGTTTGGGATGTTGAATTGTAAGCCCATGGCTACACCAATAGTGACGAATTTGAAGAAACTAAATGGGTCTTATTTTGATTCCGACGAGATTGATCCGACCTTGTATAGACAAATGATTTGATCATTGATGTATCTGGTTAACACCAGACCAAACACTTGCAATGCAGTGAGTGCACTTAGAGAGTTTATGAGTCGGTCGAAATAGACATACTGGATTGCTACAAAGCATGTATTGAGATACCTGCGAGGCACAGATGGACATGGTCTGAGATATACTTCCAGTATTGACATGATATTGTAGGGATATGCTGACTCTGATTGGGTAGGGAGCACAGTGGATAGGAAGAGCTCCTCATGGTGTTGCTTCACTTTGGGATCTGCTATGGTTTCATGGTGTAGCATGAAACAAACTTATGTGGCTTTGAATACGACAAAAGTAGAGTAGATTTCATTGAGTGTGGAAGTACGTGAAGTAATGTGGCTCTGAAATATCCTTGTATATTTATTTGGACATGTGCTAGATTCCACCGTTATTAATTGTGATAGCCAGAGTTGTGTGAAGCTCTCAGAGAATCGAGTGTTTCATGACAAATCGAAATACATTGAGATCAAGTACCATTACATTTGAGACATGGTGCAGAGGAAGGAAGTAATGGTACAATACCTTCCTATAGATGAGTAGGTTGCCGATGTTCTTACCAAACCTCTCACCAGGATGAAGTTCGAGTACTTCCATGACAGACTCGGTGTGGCATAAAATGCCTCCCTCGTTGAGAGGGAGTGTTGATGTTTGCAGCTTCCTAAGACATTTTTCAAATTGCACTCCTCTGTGATTGAGTTGAGTTGATATGTGAGGACACTTATCTGAGAGGGATAAGTGGGTCTGGAATTATATCCCAATGTCCATTATGGAGAGAACATGAAGACACATCCCTTGTGGAGAGTACATGAGGACACATCAAGGGAGTTGACCTTGACGTAACACACTATGGGGAGTTGACCCCAATGTTTCTAGAGGGAGTAGCCTCTAGAAGTCCACATGGAAGTGCCATGTGTGACAAACCTTTTGCTACAATGTCTCGAGTAAGCATCATGCTTACCTTCTCCTAGATTATGCTGCAAACCAAGGGAGATATGATGGATTTATCACAAAGGTGTACTTGTGGTAAATGGGCCCAGGTGTAGTCCTTCCTTGATCATGACAAGGAGTGATTTGGACTTGAGGTGCTTTCATGTGTCAGATAGCATCGTGTTGATATTCACTCACAGGGGTGCCGTTGTGGTGAATGGCCTAGGTGTAGTATTTTTCCTTAGTCATGTTGATTTGACTAGGAATGATAAAGACTCGATATGCTAGATGTTATCACATACAGACCCAGAGTGAGCCTATTCTTAGAGAGAGTCAGTTGGTGATCTGAAAATAGAAGGCTGACTTGTTATGCTATACAAGCACCCCTACTTCATTAAAATAAACTTTACAGGACCTTGCTTCATGTGTATAAATATGCAAGATAAAATTATGTGTTAA
>SNQJ01S0010448.1:59419-76982 GCA_010110895.2 Picea sitchensis
CCCCCCCGACCGGTCTGCTTTTAATGGTGGGGGGAGGGTCTGTAATGGAATGGTTTTCTGGCGGGCACCCTCCTCTAAAGTGGTAGGAATCTATTTCTCCAGACTCCCACCACTTACCGCAAACCATTTTTCCACTAACCACTTACCATTTTCTGACATACCCCCGCCGCCTCATGACATCATTTTCCACCTATTCTCCTAATGGTCACGTCTGATAACTCTGTCATTCCATTCCCCCTATTCACCCATTACAAGTCCCTTCACCATGGTCAATTCCCAATCAACACCCTCCACATCACCCGGTCTTATTTGTGATTCATTGTTACCTCCCATCTCATGCTCCAAAAGACCTGTTGGCCATTTATTATAGGCTAACTTATCTGTTAGCCTGCTGATCTGTCTCCCACACCCAACGGGTATCCATTTGCTCAAAACTAATCCATCTTCTTCATTCGCCCATTGCTTACCTTGTCCTCGCACCAAACAATTTTTCCTTGTCTTCTCTCCGATTCAGTCAGCCGTCCAAAACCATAGTCATCCCCACTAATGTTTTGTTTGAATTGCAGGTACTTTCACAGTGATGGTGCCAAAATCCAAGAAAGCAAAAGTTGAGGAAAATCCTTTCCTCCCACCTTCTGTCGACCTCGACAGGATCCCATTGGCTGAAAAATATCATCTAATTACAGACACAATGTGCGAATTTGACTTCGTGGATTTGCAGTCGTGGCTCAAAGACACCTTCTTAGATCGGAGCGATGAAATTGGGCTCTGGGAGTCCAACCTACCTTTGTATCTGTTAGCGCTGGAATTCGCTCCTAGATTGCTTGCAGGAGAAGAGCCCAATGCCCATCAGTTTTTATGTCACGGTTTGATAAATGGGATGATCAGATGGGTAAAAACTCAGGGAGGTATCACTCAAATTCAGAGATTGGGTCTGGTATGTAAGGACCAAAAGAGGTATTGATCTAACTTCAGTCAGGGAGTTGATTAAAGGGTGAACAGGTGGAAGACTTAGGAGAAGAGTGAGAAAACCACCTCAGGCAACAGGCCTTCGGAGGCTTGAAGAAGAAAAACTCAGAAGCCAAGATCTTCTTGGTCCAGAGCTTCAAGGAGATGAAGCATGACTCGACTGGATCCTCCAATTCCAAATCATTCAACGTTAAGGAAATCACAGGAACCGATTAGAGACGCTGCGACTGCTGCAATGATCCAACCTACATCATCCTACAACATCGCAACTCGAATGGATCCTCCAATTTCGAGTTTCTCTAACACAGTGTAAACAAAGACATGGAAAGAACTAACACCCATCAGGCAAGAAGTCTCAAGAGTCCATAAATAACCAGAAAACAATGCTTCATTAGAGTTTTTACAACCGGGAGCCTTGTTCAACCATCGATAGATACAAAAATGGCCAAAACGCCTACATATACTCAAAACAACCATCATCAAAAAAATCGAGACGTTGCATTAAACATATTGCGTCTGCATGGCTTCTGACAATCTGCAGCTGCCGTCTCTGAATGATCATGCAACTTATGGTAGACAAAATCAAACTCCTGACAGTTCCGTGGGTGAACCATCGTGCCTTTAATTCGTTGCCGGACTTTCCCATTATGGCGGAGGCGATGTCTAACCACCACCAATTACCTTAATAACTGCTTCATTGGGATTGAGGATGGCCTGGCCAACTCGACACCTTTGGGACATGGACGACCCCTCGCGCTGCCACCTGGACTAGTTGAACGACTTGATGAATATGAGTGGAGGGCAGCGTGAAGGATGGGGCATAGAATGGGAGTGGTGGTGCCAAAACTGTGGGGGTGAATTAAGAAGCAATGAGGTGTGAGAGAGGCGGCAGGGGAAGACACATGGAAGAAGGCAATAAGCGGGGGGAGCAGGAGATGAGATATAACGGGCACACTTTAATGGGAAGCTGTCATGGAAAGGGGGCAGGACACATGGCAGGTGGTGAGTCGATGATGAGATGGGGAAGGGATCCCATGGACTAGGAGAGGGGATATGGACATATGTCGAAGGATGAGGAAGGGCTAAAGGGGGGCGAGACTCATCACATGGTCGGGTGGAGAACAGATGGCAAGATGATATGACAAGAAAGGGGGCCCCACATTAATTAAATGAAGAAATATGGAGGATGCCTGGATTGCATATGCGCCGCTGATCTGGGTGCTTTAATCGCAGCCGTCGGAGAGATGCGTCCTCGATTCCGGACCCCCCCCTCTGCTTAAAGGTAGAAGGGCGAGGGGGGTCCGGAATCACCTTATACGCCGTTGATCCAGGCGCTCCGATCGTGACCGTTGAAGAGGTGCGCCCTCGATTCTAGACCCCCCCCTCCACTGAAAGGTAGAAAGGCGGGGGGGCTCCGTAATCCGATGCACGCCGTTGATCCGGGCGCGCGGAATCCTGCCGTCCAGTATTGATTTCCATTTAAACACGGATGCATTTGCATCCCGAACTTAGGACAAGTGGGTTTTTTACCCATTCCTTCGCATTATACCCTCCTTACCAGAAATATTGCTAACATTTGGGTCCATGGGGGATAGAGTCGTCCCTGCGATGCTTTAAGGACTCATTCCGCAGCTTCAGTGCCTTGCTGTTGGGCTATGGAGTCAAGCTCAAACCTCCTGATGAGAAATATATGCCGAAAAGTAAAAGCAACAAAATAAAGATACATGCTCAAAGAGCTTATTTATATACAATCCTAAACTATTGAAACAGTTTTACATGGGGCTAGGTGAAAGAAAACTTCCACCATAGCCATTCAAACATCTTCCTGGATAGAAGCTCCTTGCTTCTGTCAATGATCATCAGCAGATGGTGTAACCGTGACAGCATAACGGTTACACTCATCAACTCCTCCTTACATGTTGGAGTTGAGATGAGATAGGGAGGCTCCAAGGTATAGGGGAAATGCCACTCCATGTATTTGCTGACAGGGTCATCGAATCAGTGGCCATTTCTAAGGAATTGGCGACATACAACCTCTTCTGCTACATAGTTGTTCACAAGTGGTCGAATGTCTCTGATAACCATAGGCGGGTGAATAACTGAAGTAGGTTCGCTAATCTCAGGTGGTGGCTGCTCACTGACTGGCTCTGAACAAAAGGCAGACTGCCGTTCTGGTTCTTTTTTCTCTTCTAGTTGGCTCTCCTCCAGGTCCGATTCATATTCATCATAAATAGGGACCATGGGGTGATTCTGCTTGCTGACTGGCTCTTCAGTATCTTTATAGTGATCGAATGTAGGATAAGCTTGCTGCTCATCATCACTATAATATTCATCGAAGAGGGGATGACCCTTATCTCTATGATTCTCCTCTATGATGGTGATCCCATAAAAAATATCCGCTTCAGGGACAGTGGGACCCGCTKCTTCTGGCTGCTCRCACRTAYTCTTTTCCTCGTGGTAGTTTTCTTTAGYGAGCAGAGGATAAGGCTCTGCGACCTGCTCRTGGAAATCCRRCMTATYGAGCTCAGACTCTGATTTGTAACTGYCATAAGTGGTCTGGCTGCTCTGATCRRMAAAAGGTGRTGTSGGGMTCTGYTKYTCCTCTTCCAGATAATCATCGAAGTYGGGGGGGAACAAAGCTTCTCCAWYCTGCAGAAATGGAACTAYCCCSYGCTCCTCCGTTTCGACCCCGAATGTAAACACATCRTGGGAAATCTCGTGAAGGAAAAGAGAGCAATCCTCTTCCRCAWCYACCTCTTCATTRTTTTGATCYGARACARCAAGCTCAKYRGGGGCAGATGCCAACTCATCTAATAARTCYTCAACAATMTCTTCAAAAGAGTTGCTCAGAGCGTCTGCCTCAAGGACTGGAAAATCCTCTGCACAGTCTTCATATTTCAACCCTTCTAATTGGGCAGAGAGATATTTCMCCTGCTCCATCAGCTTACTCAGGGYGCCATCCTCCTCCCTGGGAACTTCATCACTTTCATAACCTGCCTCAGATGCAGATGAATGGGGAGGAGAAAGGACTGAGTTATGATCCAGGTCATCAGGATCCTTCCCACAGCTTACGTTAGAAACAACTTTCTCTTGTATAGAGTTGTGGTATCCCTCACAAAAATTATGACAAATTAACTTAGGGGGATACAACCTCTGACAATAGGTGGTGAAAGCTGCATGGAATCCATTGAGTGAAGAAATGCTAGCAGGGGGTAAGGAATGGTACCATTTACGTGCATCCCCTGCTAACGAGAACATGAACATCTTCAATAACACATCCTCATGATGTATCTCCCACTGACGCATGAGTTCATGAAACTCACTGAGGTGCTGAGCAGGGTTGTTCTCTTCACACTTTTCAAATATGGGCAAATAATCGCCCCATTCATCAAGAGAGGGGACAACATTAGGAAAACCAGGAATAGCAGAAAAATCAAAAGGAGCAAACCTGCGAGCAAGGATTTTCTCCATATCGAACCAGTGGAGTCGCCAATCAATCCTTGAATCATGGAGTCACCAGGTGAAATATGTGCAGCTTCGAATGTCTCTGGTCCTTGTTCACCCTCAAAGGCCAGATCTTAACATTATCATTACCCCAGGAAACTTCTCAGGCTGAGAAAGCAACCGCTGAAGCCTTCTCGAGAAAAATCCTCTGGGTCAGCTTTCAGGTGTGCCAACAGTGGCCACAACTGGAATGGTAAAGTGGAAACAATGGAGTCACCACAGTGGAGTCACCAGGTGCACAGTAGCAATCTGAATAAGTCTGATTTCTGATGCATCTTCAGAATCAGTTGATCGTTGTTGTTCTGCCCAGGGAAAATCTTCAACTTCGTCCCCGGCAACGACGCCAGAAATGTTAGCACTGGAAGTCACTCCTGGATTGCTTGCAGGAGAAGAGCCCAACGCCCATCAGTTTTTATGTCACGGTTTGATAAATGGGATGATCAGATGGGTAAAAACTCAAGGAGGTATCACTCAAATTCAGAGACTGGGTCTGGTATGTAAGGAACAAAAGAGGTCTTGATCTAACTTCAGTCAGGGAGTTGATTAAAGGGTGAACAGGTGGAAGACTTAGGAGAAGAGTGAGAAAACTACCTCAGGCAACAGGCCTTCAGAGGCTTGAAGAAGAAAAACTCAGAAGCGAAGATCTTCTTGGTCCAGAGCTTCAAGGAGCAGAAGCGTGACTCAACTGGATCCTCCAATTCCAAGTCGTTCAGCGTTAAAGAAATCACAGGAACCAATTAGAGACGCTGCGACTGCTGCAGTGATCCAACCTACATCATCCTACAACAACGAAACTCGACTGGATCCTCCAATTCCGAGTTGCTCTAACACAGTGTAAACAAAGACATGGAAAGAACTAACATCCATCAGGCAATAAGTCTCAAGAGTCCATAAATAACCAGAAAACAGTGCTTCATTAGAGTTTTTACAACCGGGAGCCTTGCTCAACCATCGATAGATACAAAAATGGCGAAAACACCTACATATACTCAAAACAACCATCGGCAACAAAATCGAGACGCTGCATTAAACATATTGCGTCTGCATGGCTTCTGACAATTTGCAGCTGCCATCTCTGAATGATCGTGCAACTTATGGCAGACACAATCGAACTCCTAACAGTTCCGTGGGCGAACTGTCGTGCCTTTAATTCATTTCCGGACTTTCCCATTATGGCGGAGGCGATGTCTAACCACCACCAACTACCTTAATAACTGCTTCATTGGGATTGAGGATGGCCCGGCCAACTCGGCACCTTTGGGACATGGACGTCCCCTCGCGCTGCCACCTGGACTATCTGAACGACTTGATGAATATGAGTGGAGGCCAGCGCGAAGGATGGGGCATAGAATGGGAGTGGTGGCGCCAAAACCGTGGGGGTGAATTAAGAAGCAATGAGGCATGAGAGAGGCGGCAAGGGAAGACACATGGCGGAAGGCAATAAGCGGGGGGAGCAGGAGATGAGAGATAACGGGCATGCTTTAATGGGAGGCTGTCATGGAAAGGGGGCAGGACACATGGAAGGCGGTGATTCGATGATGAGATGGGGAAGGGATCCCACAGACCAGGAGAGGGGAGATGGACAGATGTTGGAGGATGAGGAAGGGCTAAAGGGGGGCGAGACTCATCGCACGGTCATGTGGAGAACAGATGGCAAGATGACATGACAAGAAAGGGGCCCCCACGTTAATTAAACACAGAAAGACGGAGGATGCCTGGATTGCNATGCGTCCTCGATTCCGGACCCCCCCCTTCCGCTTAAAGGTAGAAGGGCGAGGGGGGTCCGGAATCACCTTATACGCCGTTGATCTGGGCACTTCGATCGTGACCATTGAAGAGGTGCGCCCTCGATTCCGGACCGCCCCCTCTGCTTAAAGGTAGAAAGGCGGGGGGGCTCCGGAATCCGATGTGCATCGTTTATCCGGGCGCGCAAAATCCTGCCGTCCAGAATTGATTTTCATTTAAACACGGACGCATTTGCATCCCGAAATTAGGACAAGTGGGTTTTTTACCCATTCCTTCACATTTTACCCTCCTTACCAGAAATATTGCTAACAATATATTTTCCCCCAAGTACACCATTTCCCTGAATTTGCCCTCAAATTCCAGGCTCATTACCTCCCCGACCAGAGAGCCATAGTCTCATCATCGGGAGAAGCTTCATTCTTCATCACACCGAAAGCCATTGATCAGATGATGCAGATACCCATAACTGAATCTGCCTCCCCTTTTAATCTTGAAGTCATAACATAATTGTACTAGAAATTATCTTTCCCTCAGAGAGCTGAGATTTTCAAGCTTTTCCTCCCACTGAATGCTCAGCTCCCCAAGACAAATCCCCCGTATCCTTCCTGCCTGTTCTCAGAGAAGGGAAACCAAGTCATTTCATATCTTTGTTCTCTGTTTGGTTATTTTTCATACCAATGGGTGGATGAACCCATATTGGGTTTTTTTTCCAATTTCTCCATAGAAGAAAGACCTACCACTCAGTTCGACTACAACACTTTCCTGGCGGATAGTATTCACGAGAAACTTTCAAATTTATCCACAGAGGGCATGTTTCGATATTCCTCAATACTGGCCTACATGTTCACTTTCTTTCAAGCAGACATGTTCTCTTTTTCAATGCAGAAATGGACAAGAACGAGAGGCCACAGGTGGTAACATCTTGGACTTCGCTACTCAGACAAAATTCCACAGAGTTCAGTTTCAAACAGTTTATCGAGAAGTTTTACCACCCAGTGGTGAGCATGCTCAGTGGCAGACCTGAACCAAGAATAAATGAGGATATTCAGAGGATCTTACACCTGTCAGACCTTGCAAAAACTAGAGACTGGTATCTTTACCAAAACCACACCGAGATCAGAGTATATGGATGAGAGTTAGCTCCATACAAACTGCCCAAGTATCTACCTGTGATGATTTTTTCCCTGGAGCACATAAGGCAAATGATTAACTCAGACGACATACATTTTGTGTCTCTGAAGAAGAAACAACAACTTAGGATTAAAGGGAAAATAGGATCGTTCATTTGTAATAGCTGAGGTGCCGAGGAGGAAGCAGACATACTTTTGAAAGAAATGAAGTTTCATGTTAGTTTCCTATGGCACTATGATCCGTGTGGGATAATTTCGGAGATGAGGGTTAAGAATAAAAATGTTCCATATGTTCATACACCCAAGCCCGAGATAGAAAGGTTTGCGAATCAAACAGAATGGGAGCCGAACGCTCTGGTAGAGATACAACAGCAGGACCTTTCGGTTACTATCTCACAGACAACCACACCACAGGTTCCCAAGGAGAAAAGACCCAGGAAGGATACTTCACCTTCCGTCACCAAAGTCTCGACTAAAGATTTCCAATTACACACCAAAAGGCCAAAAAATAGTCATACATCTGACACGACTGGCGAAAAGGAAATCCAATCCACTACAACTATGAAAGATGATCAGTCACTTCTTAGCACAAGAAACAAGCAGATCATGGCTATAGTTTCGTCCAAGAATCTTACAGATACTCCACTAGTTGACCAACCGGGTAAAGGAGGACCAAAGTTGAGTATTTTTGAGAAGTATGACTTGATGAAAAAGAAGAATCAGACACTGACCAACAATACCTATGCTCAGTTTTGGAAACAGACATCAACGACATAGCACAGACTCTTGTCTGCATTTGATACAAAGAAGGGTATAATGCACTTGGCATTTCTGCAGGCACAGGTGCCAGACCCGAAAGTAATCACCGATTACAAACGAGCAACGTTCGAGTTTCATACTAGAGATGTGCATCCTGCCGATCAAATGGATCTGCACAGGCAAACTGGAGAAATGGTTTTCTCCACATTGGCAAATGCTTCTGCTACGGCTACTAAATTACAGGTATCTCTGAGCAATGTTCAGACACAACTGAAATTAGAAAAGATATCATCCTTTGCAAAGGATAACATAATTAAGACGTTGGAATAATTGGTCCTCAAGATTGGGTATGACCCCTCGAATGTGAAAGTAGTCGAGGAGATGTTAAAAAATGAAAATGCCGATATAGCATCTCTAAGGAAACAGTTGAAACTTCCACCAATGGAAGATGCACATGCAAAGGAGATAGTTGAGGCAAAAGGGGAAAATGATGAGATGCTCAAGTTGATCATGGAGCAGAATGCACAATTGAAAGAGATGGAAGCAGAACTGGAAAGGTTAGTGAAAGAGAAGGAAAAATCAAAGCCTATGGAAGTCATTCCATTGAGCGCAGTTCCACTCACAGAAGTAAGCAGGCTATTGAGAAAATAAGAGGAGAACTGGGAGAGATGCCCACAAAATCCACTGAGATCATTAAATTCTTGAATTCAAAAACTAGAGAAGAGTTGGAGGATTTGAAGATTGAAGATAGGACAGAAACCATCCTCGAGGTCAAGAGGGTTCTGACCAAAAGAGTACTAATGCTACAGTTGGAGGAAAAGGTCCAGACTATGGACACAGGAGTGCAAATATTTTTCGGAAAAATTGAAGCTCTGCAGAAGAAAGGCCTCCCTGGCTTAAGGGTCATAAATGACAAGTTAATGACCCTTCCTAATTATAAAAAGAAGATAGCCACATTGGCCAAAGATAGTTCAAAATTCTCGGGAATATAGGGCAGTGTAACGGACAAGGTGTTCTTAGAATCTTTGCAGTTAGACATTAGCATACAACACGAGATCTGATATATTTTCATCGTCAAGCCAACTTTTGCCAAGTATACAGAGATGGATGAAATATACCGAAGACTACTCAAAGTCATCATTCCTAGTCACCTTCGATGGGAAGAGCTATGCAATCTGATCGAGTAGGAGATGAGGTGTTCAAGCCTAGTCAACAATCTGATCAAACGAAGTCGTGCAGATGACTCACCAACGATTTTCCCTAGAAATTAGCATGAAGATTTCAACACATCATCAACCGTTCCTGAATTTTTGTATTTTGTTGAGTTAGTTAGCTAAATTTAGAAACTGCCACGTCTTCATCTTAAATGACAGGATCGTATGTAATTTTTGATTATAAATACTTCAAACTTTGAAGTACCAAGGGTTGATCTTTACGCCCCGTAAGCCATAAAGACTGTAATTGTTTATCAAGAGATATTCCAGTAATACAAAGGGATGTTTCACAGGATTCTCGCGTGTTATTCATTGGTGATGTTCACTTTTCCGTGTTAAATGTTTTTCTCGCTCAGTTGTCATATTGTTTTCTAATCTAATCTTTTAGAAGTAGTGCATGTTGCAGGATTTATCTTTGTATACCCTGTTTCCGACTTTGAAAGATCTTAATGTTTATTTTCTGATATTACAATGAAGAAATTCTTAAATGCTTCTTTACTTTAATTGATTTTCTCATCTTTGCTTCTATCCATCACTTTACTTGCTAAAGAATCCAATGAATGCATTATCTTTCCATGTGAAAAGAATCTTTTAGTTCTTGTTTAGATCTCTATCCTTATAATACAGACTCCATAGCCCAATGAATGTGTAAGCCCTTTTCATCCAACTTAACAAAAACTAAAACAAACCTTTCAATCTTATTTTATTTAACTAGCCTAATATCTCAAAGTTAAAACATATCTAAATCATACAAAGAGATCCCTCTCTGAAGCTTGCAGGGCTAGATTCCAGTTTCGAAGTGGTTGGATAAAGTTACCTCTGGTAAATTTCTTCTACCCTGAAAACCTCTGGGAATTTACAGAGCATTAACATAGTGGTGACTCCACTGGGGAACTAAACAAACTTTCAGCCCCATGGTTTCTTTTCCTAGAAGAAAACTTTGTTTCTGAACTAATTATAAATCTAATAAATAAATAAGGTTGTTAAAATCTTGTACATAGTAATTTCAGATTCATAAAAATACAAATATATTAAAATTAGAAAATCTGGCTCCTAAAATAGTTTTTACTCGATCCCACCTAGACCCAGAACCTGCAGTAGCAACCGATAATCTAGAACAGTTACTCAGAAAGAAGACCTTTGCAAAAGGTTCAAGGAGTCATAGTCCCCTTCACATGTCCCCTTCTCTTCTAGAGAAACTTGTTGCCCTTCAGGACCTCAACTTTGACACCACTTTTGAACAAAGCCTGTTTAGAATGAAATCTGATAGCTTTGTGACTATCAGAATGCAACCCCAGACCCTTGAAATACTATCTCCTAGGATGGACCCTGATCAAAGATTCCTTGAAGAATTTGATAAGCCAAAAATTTTGGTAGCGAATCTCGATCAAGCTTTACACCAAGCCCACTACCAACAGTCAGTCAAACTTTCTGCCATTTCTATTGCTGCAGCTTCTGTAAAACCTCAACCCACTCACTTTGTGCCTGCTAGTCCTTCATCCTCCTCATTTTTTGTCACCTCCTCACCCATCATCCATGTTGCTTTTCTGCCTCCTCCACCTATCATGGTGCCCATATATGCTCCCTTGGTGTTGGCCGCACCTCTACATGCTATGCCCTGGGACTATCAAACAAGACTTCCACAGTTCAATGGTACTAGGCCCTTGAACGCACATTAACACATTGATAAAATGAATGACTTTTTTGACTTGCAGGAAGTGGACGAAGATGACGTTCAAATGGGACTATTTTCACAGAGTCTGACTGGGGATGTTAAGAAATGGTACAAAGTCTTACGTGTGGCTTCAGTGGTCGACCTTGCAGTGTTTCAAAGAATTTTTCTGGACATATTGGAGGTAAAGAAAAATCCTCTCCAGATCTTGTCAGAATACGAAAACATCAGAAGGAATCAAGGAGAGACAGTACATGACTACTACATACGTTTCAACAATCTGTATAATGTGATTCCAACCAATATTAAACCCCCACAAGGTTTGGCATTGATAAAATTCCCTGACGGTTTCAACGCTGATATGTTGTATCATTTAAGGGAAAGAAACTCTACCACTCTGGAATACATGCAGAAAAGTGCAGTAAGTGTAGAGGCCAACCTGTTAGCTAGAAGGGCACGACAGAGGATGGAAAGGAGAGTCACAATTAAAGAGGAACCTTCCACATCCTCTTCTGACATCAAGTTGGATTCCTTAGCTAGAGAAATGGAAAGGATGATGGAGAGACTTACTATAGCCGAAAGAAATCCTCCTAGAGAAAACCAACCTGCTCCACAAATTCAAAATCCTAACTTCAGAAGAAATCCTCCTCAAATCAGGCAGAGAGATCCTAGGGATCAAAGAGAGCAGAGGGGTCCTGATCAATAGATCAGACCACCCCTACAGGAAAATTATGCTGATGAAGGTGAAGAGACAATTGAAGAATTAGATGACACGCATATAAACCTCATGGGCATTCACGATGACAAAGCCATCTTCCTTACTCAGGAAGAGCAAGAACTTTTCCTTCTTTCTCAAACAAAGTTAAATGAGGAAGTTTAGGAGATAGAACAAAAGGCATTTGAAAACGCCATTATGGAGGTACACAAGCAGTACAATCTGCGAAGAAAAAAGACAGATGAAAATCCCCCCAAAAAGGTAATCGAAACAAAGAAAATAGTCAAAACCAAGAAAACCCCTGAGCCTTCTACCAAGAAGATCCCTGAGAAAGGCAATGCTGAAAATCCAACAAAAAGAAACCCTACCATTTTACAAAGATCAACGCAGACTGAGGTTTCGTCAACCAATCGACAAAGTACTTCTGCCCAGAAAACTATGGTGGATAGATCAGAATTGCTGAGCCAAAGCAGAGCACCTACTACTTTCATCCTTGAAGGGGAATTAGCCAAAGTGAATATTTCCATTCCCCTTTCCGAGTTGATGAGTAAGAATGCTTACCGATCGTAGGTGATCAAAGCACTGAGCATCGAGCCAGAGATAGGCACGAAGGCCTTGACTGTTGGATCAACGAATCATTCGGACACGGTAAATCTTACTAATGATCAACCTGGACTCCTTTTTGGCCCTGAAGTTGATGGTCAGAGTGACACTGGTGCTGTCGCTCCTTTTTACGTCAACCTTAATATACACGACCTGATTCTGCACAATGCTATGTTATATTCGGGTGCTTCCCACAACCTGATGCCTAAAGCAGTGATGGAAAAACTGGGACTTGAGGTCACCAGACCCTACAAGGATCTGAACTCTTTTGACTCCAGCAAAGTCAGATGTATTGGGTTGATCAAAGACTTATGTATCACCCTAGTTCAGATTCCAACAAAAAACATGGTTATGGATGTTGTGGTCGCGGATATTCCCCCGAAATATGGTGTGTTGCTGTCCAGGTCTCGGGGGGCCAAGTTGAAAGGCACTTTGTAGTTGGATATGTCATATGCCACCATCCCAATATTCAAACAACAAAGAATACTGTGCAAAGAGACGCTGATGAAATATATGGTCAACAGCCAAGAAAATCCACATAACTATCCTCTGTACTCTGCACACTTTGATCTAGATTCCTTCATCCTGTATAATGACGATGATATGGGAGAACAAATCGCTCAGCTGGAAGAAGATACATTTGATCCGAAAGAAGGCCAAGAAATCACTGAGGCAAAAAGGGAGGGAATGGTAATAGGTGAAGAATTGCCAGCAGAGTTCTGGAGCATGGACTTCGATGGAGCTATAGGCAAAGAGGGAGCTGGAGCAGGATTTTGGTTGCACAATAACAAATCCAAGTATTTGGAGAGCCATTCTTACAAACTGAATTTTCAATGCACTAACAACGTAGCCGAGTACAAAGCTTTGATGCTCGGTCTGAAACTATTAAAGATGGTTGGTGCCAAACAAATCATGGTAAGAGGCGATTCTGAATTAATTATCAAACAAATTAAAGGTGATTATGCAGCAAAACATCCCAGGCTTAGAGCTTACAGGAATGCGGTTTTGGATGCCCTTCAATGTTTCACAGAAATCGATTTGCAGGTAATGCCTAGGGGATATAACATTTTAGCAGATGGGTTAGCTACATCAGCAGCTACATGCAAGATACCTTTTTGTTCCACTCGCTCATAATGGTGGAGGTGAAGTTCAAACCAACTATCCCGGACAACATCAGATACTGATAGGTATTTGAGAACGATGATCAAATTGAAGATTTTCTACAATGTAAAAATGATTTCGAGTGTACAAACATAGACTTAGAAAATAATGATGAAAATGTAAATAAATCTATTTTTGGTAATGATAGTGTAAATAAAATAGATTCAGAAGAATTAGGTGAAGATGAGATAGATTCTGATGTTTTGCATTTAAAGAGTAATGTTTTACCTAGGGTTTTAGTTCTGTTAGAAGACTTATTTGATTTTAATGATGTAGCTAAAAAACCTAAAATTGAAGCCAGTGGTAAAGAGGTTGAAGACTGTAACATAGGGACAGAAGAGAAACCCAAGATGGTAAAACTTTCCAAATCTTTACCCCCTGAGTAGAAACTCAAATACATTGAACTTTTCAAGGAATATGTGGATGTGTTTTCTTGGGGTTATGAAGATTTAAAATCTTATGACACAAGCATCATACAACATAGGATCCCGATAAAAGAAGATCAAAAAACTTCCAGATAGAAACTTAGGAGAATCAATCCCAAGTTACTTCCCCTGATAGAAAAATAAATAAAAAAGATGTATGATGCCAAAATCATAGTTCCCTTACGATTTTCCAAATGAGTTTCAAATCTAGTCCCAACCCGAAAGAAAACTAGGGAAATTAGGCTTTGCATTGATTTCCGAAACCTGAACAAGGTTTCCCTAAAAGACAACTACCCACTGCAAAAAATGGACCACATATTAAAAAAGGTAGTTGGATCCAGCCGAATCTCCTTACTGGATGGTTTCTCAGGCTATAACTAGGTTTTCGTTCACCCAGATGATCAAGAGAAAACCGCCTTCACAACACCTTGGGGTACCTCAATGTACGTGAAAATGCCTTTCGGTTTGATGAACGCTGGGGCCACTTTCCAAAGAGAGATGGACATAGATTTTGTGGAAGAAATTGGTAGATTTATTGTCATTTATTTGGACGACGTAATTGTTTACTCCAAATCCAATGAAGAGCACTTACGACATCTCAGACGAGTGTTTGAGAAATGCAGGAAATTTGGGATTTCTCTGAATCCTAAGAAAAGGCTTTTCGGATTAGAGGAAGGTAAATTGTTGGGGCACATAATCTCTAAGGACAGAATTAAGATAGATCCCAACAGAATATAAGCCATTCATAAACTGGAACACCCAAGGAATATCAAAGAGTTACAATCTTTCATTGGCAAAATAAACTTTTTGATAAGATTCATACCTAACTTGGCTGAGCTTCTCAGGAACATCACCAACATGTTAAAACAGGACACAAAAATAAAATGGGACACTGAATCCAAGCAGTGTTTTGAACAAGTTAAACATGCACTCACACATGCTCCAATCTTGATCAATCCCGACTTCACCAAAGATTTTTACCTTTTCTCTTTCGCTTCTGAACATACCATTGCAGCAATATTACTACAGAAAAACAACGAAGGGTATGAATAGCCCATAGCCTTTTTCAATAAATATTTAAGAGATGCTTCTTTGAATTATAAAATAATGGAGGAACAAGCTTTTGCCCTGGTAAAAGCCATAAAATATTTTATAGTATATATTCTCCATTCCGACACAATTGCTTACGTTCCGAACGCTGTAGTAAAGGACATTTTAACCCAGGACAATCCAGATGGCATAAGAGGAAAATGGATTTCTCTTATTCTAGAGTATGACATAGATATTAAGCCTACTAAACTGATTAAAGGTCAAGGTCTAGCAAAGTTAATGGCTGAATATAATTTCCATGCTCTAGATATTAATTTCTTAGCTGTAGTAGATGAACATGGAGAGCATGCGACTCCAAATGTGAAAGAGGTATTTCTGAACTCTCCATGGTACGCAGACCTTATATTTGTTTTTCATAACTTACAAGCTCCCCTGGTCTAACCAAAACTAAAGCTAGGTTTTTGAAATTGAAAGCATTAAAATTTTGCATTCTAGAAGGCAATATTTATTGGAAGGATCCTGGAGGTATTTTGTTGAATTGTTGTTAAAAGGTGAAGCTGACAAAGTGCTACAGGATTTTCATGCAGGAGACTGTGGTGGTCACCTAAGTTGGAAGACCACAGCTAATAAAATCCTCAGAGTTGGGTTTTATTGGCCTACACTATTTGCTGATGTGCATAAGAAAGTGACTTCGTGCCATAAATGTCAGGTGTTCGAGGGAAAAAAGAAGCTCCTCCCTTTGCCCCTAAAACCAATCTCTGTTGAAGCTCCTTTCCAGCAATGGGGATTATACTTTATTGAAGAAATACATACTCCCTCTTCTGGTCAACACAGGTGGATTCTTACTGCTACGGACTATTTCACAAAATGGATTGAAGCTGTACCAAGCAGACAAGCTACTGATTCTGTCATTATTAAATTTATAGAAAATAATATCTTGTCTCGCTTTGGGTGTCTAAGGAAAATCGTAATTGACAATGTAGCTGCTTTCCGATCTAAGAAGCTCATAGATTTTTGCAATCGGTATCATATCGGTTTGGGACACTCCACAACTTATTACCCTTAGGGAAATGGGCTGGCTGAGTCATCCAATAAAACCTTGGTGAACATTATTAAGAAGACGCTGCAATAAAACAAAAAGTCATGGCATAACAAGCTGGTTTTCACACTGTGGGCTGACAGACTGACCACTAAGAGGTCAATTGGTATGTCTCCATATCAGTTGGTCTATGGCACTGAAGCAGTTTTTCCTACCTCCTTAGGGGTTCCCATCATGAAATCGCTGCAAGAGATGCAAGCAGAGCTGAATGAATCCCAAAGAAGGATAAACCAGAAGATCCACTTGCAGCAATCTAGAGAAGAAGTATACAACAAAACTCAGGTTGTCTAGGAGGGTATTAAAAAGATCTTTGACAAAAGAACTAAAGAAGATGACTTCGAGCTAGGTGATCTGGTCCTGAGGTGGGATGCTAGAAATGAAGATAAGGGGAAGCATGGCAAGTTCGACAGTTTGTGGAAAGGACCTTACATGATTCAAGCATTCTGAGGAAATAATGCTTTTCTGCTCAACAACAATGATGGGACCAATATGCCAAAAGGACCTGTGAATGGAAGAATGATGAAGCACTATTCACCTCCTCAGTAGAGGCTTTCTGTCACACCCTTCCATTGTACAAATCATTTCATTTTGCTTACAAGTTTTTGAGTGAATAACTTTGATCAGATTGTTGAAGCCCGCAGAGAAGGCCCTAAGCCACTGAACATTTCCGTCAAAATTTTCAAAAATAAAACAAATCAAACAACAAAGGCGACTGTGGAGAAATTTTTCAGAACATCAGGAAGCTGGATTCTTGGCACTTCATAAGGAAAGTACCATCCCCAGGTGGAGCCGCTGTTATAACCCTATAATTTATAGGATCAACTGGTGACTGAAATGTTATCCCTTTACTGTTTTGATTCCCAAATAATTTTCCATTCTATAAATAATTTGAGAGAAAGAAAAAGATAATAAAGAAAAAGAAAATGCAAGAAAAGAAAATGAAAAGAAAAAGAAAAGAAAAAGAAAAGAGAGAAAAAGAATAAAAGAGGGCATAAAAGAAATTGAATAAAGCCCCATGCAATAGTAATGACTTGGTCCATACAGTTTAAGCATGACCAAGTCCTTTTAAATTGATGTTGATAGGATTAGTGAATAAGCTTGGCTAAACTATTTAATCTTAGCCAAGCAGATTAGGTTAGCTAGTGAATAAATTTGACCAAACTGTCTAATCTTGGTCAAATAACCCCAGGATAGAGTAATTTCTTAGTCCAATAGTTTAATCTGGGCTAGATGTCATAGGTAAGTAGGCTAGAGCATAGGTTAGTTATCTTTATCTCAATAAAATAGGCATGATGATTGATGTTGAACCATATCTTTGATGTTTGAAAGTTGGATTTCTAACCCCCATGGTGATAAAAACAGGGAAGGCTTGGGCAAACCCACATAAAGAACTTGTCCTAAGTTTTCGGAGTGAATATGAATTTGTGCTGACAGATTAAAGACAAAGCACAAGTGAACGACTCAGGTGTTGACGCTCAAATCTACGGTCGACAAGATTTTCCGGACCCCCCCGACC
>SNQJ01S0010448.1:77077-90292 GCA_010110895.2 Picea sitchensis
TAACAATGGGGGGGGGTCCGGAATGGAATGGTTTTCTGGCGGGCCCCCTCCTCTAACGTGGTAGGAATCCATTTCTCCAGACTCCCACCACTTACCGCAAACCATTTTGCCACTTACCACTTACTGTTTTCTGACATACTCTCACTGCCTCATGACATAATTTTCCACCTATTCTCCTAATGGTCATGTCTCATAACTCTGTTAGTCCATTCCCCCTGTTCACCCGTTACAAGTCCCTTCACCATGGTCAGTTCCCAATCAACACCCTTCACGTCACTAGGTCATATTTTTCATTCGTTGTTACCTGCCATCTCACGCTCCAAAAGACCCATTGGCCATTTATTATAGGCTAACTTATCTGTTAGCCTACTGATCTGTCTCCCATGCCCAACGGGTATCCATTTGCTCAAAACTAACCTGTCTCCTTAATTCTCCCATTGCTTACCTTGTCCTCACACCAAAGAATTTTTCCTTGTATTCTCTTCGATTTAGTCAGCCGTCCAAAACCATAGTCATCCCGAATAACATTTTGTTTGAATTGCAGGTACTTTCACAGTGATGGCACCAAAATCCAAGAAAGAAGAAGCCAGGGAAAATCCTTTCCTCCCACCTCCTGTCGACCTCAACATGATCCCATTGGCTGAAAAATATCATCTAATTACAGACACAATGTGCGAATTTGACTTCGCGGATTTGCAGTCGTGGCTCAAAGACACCTTCTTAGATCAAAGCGATGAAATTGGTCTCTGGGAGTCCAACCTGCCTCTGTATCGTTTCCCCCAGGTACACCATTTCCCTGAATTTTCCCTCAAATGCCTGGCTCATTACCTCCTCGACCAGAGAACCATAGTCTCGTCATCGAGAGAAGCTCTGTTCTTCATCACACTGGAAGCCATTGATCAGATGATGCAGATACCTAGAACTAAATCCACCTCCCCTTTTAATCTTGAAGTCATAATAGAATTGTACCAGAAATTATCTTTCCCTCAGAGAGCCCAGATTTTCGAGCATTTCCTCCCATTGAATGCTCAGCTCCCCAAGACAAATCCCCCGTATCCTTCCTCCCTGTTCTCAGAGAAGGGAAACCAAGTCATTTCATCGCTCTGTTCTCTGCTTGGTTATTTTTCAGACCAATGGGTGGATGAACCCATATTGGGTTTTCTGTCCATTTTCTCCACAAAAGAAAGACCTACCACTCAGTTCGACTACAACACTTTCCTGGCGGACAGTATTCACGAGCAACTTTCAAATTTTGCCACAGAGGGCATGTTCCGGTATTCCTCAATACTGGCCTACATGTTCACTTTATTTCAAGCGGACATGTTATCTTTTTCAAAGCAAAAAATGGATAAGAACGGGAGGCCGTAGGCGGTACCATCTTGGACTTTTCTACTCAGACGAAATTCCACAAAGTTTAGTTTCAAACAATTTATTGAGTTGTTTTACCACCCAGTGGTGAGCATGCTCAGTGGCAGACCTGAACCAAGAATAAATGAGGAGATTTAGAGGATATTACACCTCTCAGCCCTTGTAAAAACTGGAGACTAGTATCTTTAACAAAACCACACCGAGATCAGAGTATATGGATGCAAGTTAGCTCCATACAAATTGCCCAAGTATCTACCCGTGAGGATTTTTTCCCTGGAGTACATAAGAAAAATGATTAACTCAGACGACATACATTTTGTGTCTCTGAAGAAGAAACAAAAAACTTAGGATTAAAGGGCAAATAGGATCGTTCATCTGTAATAGCCGAGGCGTCGGGGAGGAAGCATACATAATTTTGAAAGAAATGACGTTTCATGTTAGTTTCCTATGGCACTATGATCCGTGCGGGATAATTTCGGGGATGAGGGTTAAGAATAAAAATGTTCCATATGTTTATACACCCAATCTCGAGATAGAAAGGTTCACGAATTAAACAGAATGGTAGCCGAACACTCTGGTAGATATGGAACAACATGACCTTTCGATTACTATCTCATAGAAAACCACACCACAGGTTCCCAAGGAGAAAAGACCCAGGAAGGATACTTCACCTACCGTCACCGATGTCTCAGCTGAAGATTTCCAATTACACACCAAAAGGCCAAAAACCAGTCATACATCTGACACGGTTGGTGAAAAGGAAATCCAATCCACTACAACTATGAAAGATGATCGGTAACTTCTTAGCACAAGCAGTAAGCAGATCATGGCTACAGTTTCTTCCAAGAAGCCTACAGATACTCCACTAGTTGACCATCCGGGTAAAAGAGGACCAAAGTTGAGTATTTTTGAGAAGTATGACCTTATCAAAAAGAAGAATCATACGCTGACCAACAATACCTATGCCTAGTTTTGGAAACAGAGATCAACGACACAGCACAGACTATTGTCTGCATTCGATACAGAGAAGGGTAGAATGCACATGGATTTTCTGCAGGCACAGGTGCCGGACCCGAAAGTAATTACCGATTACAAAAGAGAAACGTTCGAGTTTCATACTAGAGATGTACATCCTGCAGATCAAATGGATCTGCACAAGCAAACTAGAGAAATGGTTTTCTCCACGTTGGCAAATGCTTCTGCTATGGCTACTAAATTACAGGTATCTTTGAGCAATGTTCAGACACAACTGAAATTAGAGAACATATCATCCTTTGCAAAGGATAACATAATTAAGACATTGGAAGAATTGGTCCTCAAGATTGGGTATGACCCCTCGAATGTGAAAGCAGTTGAGGAGATGTTAAAAAGGAAAAATGCCGATATAGCATCTCTGAGGAAACAGTTGAAACTGCCACCAACGGAAGATGCACATGAAAAGGATATATCTGAGACATAAGGGGAAAATGATGAGATTCTCAAGTTGATCATGGAGAATAATGCACATTTGAAAGAGATGGAAGCAGAAATGGAAAGGTTAGTGAAAGATAAGGAACAATCAAAGCCTATGGAAATCATTCCATTGAGCGCATTTCCACTCACAGAAGTAAGCAGGCTATTGAGAAAATAAGAGGAGAACTGGGAGAGATGCCCACAAAAGCCACTGAGATCATTAAATTCCTGAATTCAAAAACCAGAGAAGAGTTGGAGGATTTGAATATTGAATATAGGATGGAAACCATCCTTGAGGTCAAGAGGGTTCTGACCAAAAGAGGACTAATGCTACAGTTGGAGGAAAAGGTCCAGACTATGGACACAAGAGTGAAAATATTTTTCGGCAAAATTGAATCTCTTTAGAAGAAAGGCCTCCCTGGCTTAAGGGTCATAAATGACAAGTTAATGACCCTTCCTGATTATAAAAATAAGATAGCCACAGTGGCCACAGATAGTTCAAAATTCTCGGGAATATAGGGCAGTATAACGGGCAAGGCGTTCTTAGAAGCTTTGCAGTCAGACATTAGCATACAACACGAGATCCGATATATTTTCATCGTCAAGCCAGCTTTTACCAAGTATACATAGATGGATGAAATATACCGAAGACTACTCAAAGTCATCATTCCCAGTCACCTTCGATGGGAAGAGCTATGCAATCTGATCGAGTAGGATATGAGGTGTCCAAGCCTAGTCAGCAATCCGATCAGACGAAGTCGTGCAAATGACTCACCAACGATTTTCACCAGAAATCAGCATGAAGATTTAAACACATCATCAACCATTCCTGAATTTTTGTATTTTTTTGAGTTAGTTAGCTAAATTTAGAAACTGCCACGTCCTGATCTTAAATGACAGGATCGTATGTAATTTTTGATTATAAATACTTCAAACTTTGAAGTAACAAGGGTTGATCTTTACGCCCCGTAAGCCATAAAGACTGTAATTGTTTATCAAGAGATCTTCTAGTAATACAAAGGGATGTTTCACAGGATTCTCGCGTGTTATTCATTGGTGATGTTCACTTTTCTGTGTTAAATTTTTTTCTCGCTCAGTTGTCATATTGTTTTCTAATATAATCTTTTAGAAGCAGCGCATGTTGCAGTATTTATCTTTGTATACCCTGTTTCCGACTTTGAAAGATCTTAATGTTTATTTTCTGATATTACAGTGAAGAAATTCTTAAATGCTTCTTTACTTTAATTGATTTTCTCATCTTTTCTTCTATCCATCACTTCACTGCTAAAGAATCCAATGAATGCATTATCTTGCCCTGTGAAAAGAATCTTTTAGTTCATGTTTAGATCTCTATCTTTATAATACAGACTCCATAGCCCAATGGATGCGTAAGCCTTTTTCCACCTACTTAACAAAAACTAAAACAAACCTTTCAATCTTATTTTATTTAACTAGCCTAATATCTCAAAGTTAAAACATATCTAAATCATATAGAGAGATCCCTCTCTAAAGTTGGCAGGGCTAGATTCCAGTTTCGAAGTGGTTGGATAAAGTTACCTCCGGTAAATTTCTTCTACCTTGACAACCTCTGGGAATTTACAGAGTGTTAACAGACTTGACTGTTTCTCTTCATCTATCCTGGTTGTGTATTTAAGAAATTAAGGACCTATATGGTTGAATATGATTTGTATACGTAAGTACTAGAGCCTCATGTAGTGGCTTGAATTAAAGGAAAAGAAATGTGATTTTGCTAACCATAGGTCCAATATTCATATGTTCATGTTTACACTTCCAGTCATTTGGATCTTATGAGAAAGGGGTCTGTTAAGCTTAGGAGAGGTAGTGGGAAGGTGCGCAAAACCTTGGAAAGATGTGTAGGGAGTAAGAACTCTTTAAGTTCTAAAATCCAGGGAGAAGCACAAGGAGTATTCCCGCACCTCATTTGAAGTATTTGCAAGCTCATGAGGTATATCGCTTGTAGAATGTAACCAAGGGTCCTACCCTTCAAACCTTTCACCTGTATGACTAAGGGCTCGTGCCCATGACCTTAACAAAATCCTTGGCTAAGAGTAGATCTTAAAGCCCAAGACCCATGAGAGGGTCCATATGACTAGGGTCTGGGAACCCGACGCTAGTCCGAAAGGAGCTAGCTCTTATTGGCTTTGGAGCTCTAGGGGATTGAAGATCCGAGATGATAAAGTTCATAACTTTCAAAACTCCTAAATGCCAGAGTCACAAAATGTTGTGAGTCGTTGATCTGGGGAGTCCGTTGGGGACCCTTATTGACTGTCAAATGAACCAGTGAAGGGTTTCATGTATGGTACTCGACGAAGTCGTACTTCGAGAGAATGGAGCTGTTGTAGCATAAAAAAAACTCAGAACGCCGAAATTACGAATTGATGAGAGCTATGGATATGGGAATCCACTGGGAGGTAGTCTCAACTGTTAGATTGAGTCTAGTGAAGGAGTAGCACTAGGTACTTTGGAAAAATCCCACTCCATGGGATTGGAGATGTTGATGGACGAGGTTATCACCGGAGTGTCGAAGGTCGGAGGGACATAGCGAGTTGATGTCACCAAAGGTGATGTGTACCCTGAGTGGGTGAGCCACTTGTCATCCTGATTCAAAACCTACATAGATCATATGTGTCAATTAGACCTCGATAGGTGTCACCAGTTGATTGGGACACATGTGACCCTTGCCTTATGCCAAGTGTCCTACATAGGATTGATGTCATGGTTAGTCCGATGTTGACCACTTCAGGAAAATAGAGGTGTTCTAATGCCAAAACTCCCAAAGGATGAAGTGGCAAAGCAACAAGGACCGTCGATCCTCAGATCCTTCGGGATCACTCTCAGCCGTCAATATACAGGGGATGTGTGGTGCCATATATTTTAGTATCGAGACTTGGCTCTTCGGGGGGGATTTGAGGTGTGGAATGTCGATAAGCTCCGAAGCCCAAAGTGACGAGAGCCATCGATCCGAGGATGCTTCGGGACTTCTCCTGACCTTCATATCTAGGATGTGGTCAGCCTAGTGTTGACCAACTTTGGGAGCAAGGAGGAGTTTACACTGTGAAACCCCCCGAAGGATGAAGTTGTGAAGCAACGGAGGCCGTAGATCTATGGATCTAAGTGGATAGATCTCTACCATGAGATCTGGGGGACATTAGAGGGCCATTTTTCTGGGGTGACGTGGCTTGTCGACATCACCTAGGGTGACGTGGAACCACTATTGAGAAGCCACGTGTCACCAGTATATGTATGCTTTGTAGACCCCTTATGCCTATTAGAGCATGACACGTGTCACCCCCTGATGAGGGCACATGTCACCCCTAGCCCTTGCTATGCGTGAGCCCCTAGTACGTGCCCGCCTAACCAGAGTCACTGGTGAAGTGATCGAGACTCTAGAGGATTTGGGGTGTAGTATTGTAGAAAGACCGAAAGGCCCGAAGTACGGAGCTACATGGAAAGTTTACGGGAGTTCGAGACTCCGTGAGGCCTCATGTGTAGACAAAAAAGGGGCGCTCCACACCGAAGCATCGAATGATGAATTTTACTTAGGCGTATGCGTTAAGGTGGAGGGAGATCAACTATTGGATTATGCATGGTTTGATTTCCACCATAGATTTAGGAGTGCTGTAAGCTCTAGGATCTCAGAGAACTCGGGATGATACGTATGAGATGGACCCACATGGAATCTGCATTTCCCTTGACCAATAAACGTCTGAAGAACTTGGGATGGACATATCTTCCAGTCCGAAGCTTGGTTTTGAGAGTGAAGACAATGGTTGGAGAGATCTGGACGAGCATAACATGGTAGAGCCCTGAAGAGGAGGTTTTGATTAATTAGGGAAAACACAAAATTATGATGCCCCATCCCTTAAAAGTGTATTTGGGGGTTGAGTGTGTTACAAATTCGTATTAGAGCATGGAAACAAGACTTGGCCTTCTTGGGCTCATGCACGAGTCATATAATTTTTTTTTTAGAGGAATTTAAGGGGTAATACCCTATTTTATCCATTCCTAAGAAGCTTAGTAAGCCTCTACCGAAGAGAGGAATGAGACCGTCTACTGTTGATATATGTTTTGGAAATTTGCATTGTATGTTGCTAATGTTTCCAAATAAAGAATATGAATTCACTGTGAAATCATATGTGCTATTGTATAGACATAATATTGGGTTACCAAGGCTAATATGAGCCCTTTGATAATATTACTTCCAAACAAAAATCATCTGCATAAGTTCCTTGATTAGAAGGATGCAGATTTAAAATTCAGTTGGGATTTTACCCCAATGACATTGAATCATGCTAGTCTGTGGCAGAGGAAGCCTACCAGTTCTTTTCGAAAATGATGGCTAATCCTACAGGAGTGGGATTATGCTGAAGAACACTAATATTTAAACTGAAATAGCAATGTGAATGGATGAGGTAAAAACGTGCAAGAGATGCACCTACGAGTATACAAATATGTGTATACATGCTTAAAAGAATAATAAGACTGCAAGCTGTCAACTGAGGGGGAAGCCTAATGTTGAGTGTCCTTATGAGACTTATCATAAGGATGATTGGAAGATCCTTGGGAGATGGATATAGAAGTCTGATATGTCCATGTGTGTGAATGACATGGAAAAAGGTGCAAGAAATGAGCTTGCATGATGAACGTTTGGGTTGTGTGTATATGATTGAGTGCATATATTTAATGCATTGTGAAGATTCTTGAGATGAATCCTGATAGTAATACTAGTTAGGTATGAATGATATTAAATGTGCAAGTGATGCACATGTATGATGTGAGAGTATAAGCATACTAAAGGCACAAGGTGACTGCCTAAATGAGTGAAATGAGAGGCAAGCATTGCACTTGCCAATATTGAATGAATACCATGGATGCAGGGTTGAATCCAGTTTGAAGAGTCATGCAAGTTCTATTTTGAATGATAGCTTAAGGGGAATGTGCTCCATTTTCCCCAGGAAAGGCCAGTATAAATAGATGAAAGAGTAAAAGCGCAAGGATGCTCTATTGTTAGGATAAGATGCAAATGATTATGACTTGAGGATCACATGAGAATGTTTGTGAACAGTCATGAGGTGACTAATTTTAAAGTAGAGATGTATGTAGGCTATGGAATATACCTATGTCAACTACACACATGCTTATGATTATGCATATGGTTAAGTACAACATATACGTAAGTTAACAAAACCATAATATGTGTGAATACATAATTTGGATGCACAACAAAGATGCATGTTTATATTCCTTATGGAATATTTGTTAGATAATTGAAGCTAACTCAAGGTTGAGGCCATAACATATAGTGATGGATATGGAATAAGGAATTTGCATGCTGAAGGAGTTCCCTGTGGAGGAACTGGGTGAATAATCTGTCAGGAGAATAAAGTCACAACCTTAATGACTGCTAAGAATTAAGCAGTGAGCTACAAGCTTATGTGTGTGTGTGTGTGTGTGTGTGTATGTATGTATATAATAATCCTGGATTACATTTTGAAAACATCATGTAATGAATAAAAGACTAAGAAACAAATGTTGACCATTCTGATAACCAAATGGTAATGTGTAGGATGCACAGGTTCATGATCCATTATGAACAAAAAGTTTTCTATTAAAGCATGATGTTGTATTAAAAATGTTAGGTTGAGGCCTAACCAAAGCTAATCAAGGAAACGAGCAGGGAGATCCCAACAAAAAGTAAATTTCAAAAACAAAGAAAAGGAAAAAGGAGGAACAATTTTTCCACCCTAAGAACTCTGAGTTGCTTACAGAGTCATAAGTCTTAGATGCACAGCTGTGAGGAAAAGTACAACTGGAAAAAGAGAGAATGAATAAATACGTATGTATGATTGAATAGTCTTGGTTGAAGCCATGTCAAGAAAATGCAGTGAGGCCTTAGAAATAATTCAACTGGGCTGAAAAGTCCCATGTGGTGTAGAAATAATTGGAAGAAGGGGAGACCCCTCAATTCTTTTCTTGTTATGTACTATGTTTTCTCTGGGATGAGAAAGATGGTATGCTAATGAAAGTAAATGTTTTGAAACCATAGTGATGATGGTCGTATTAATGTAGAAACAATCGAGAACTGTTTGTGTTGAACTCATGAAAACATTGAGGATAATGTGATGAAGTGCATAAATATATGCTAGGACATGTTTGAAAATGTTTTATTGTCTTAATGTTATACACAAAATTTTGAAAGGTAGTTGTATTCCATATATACCCAAGTAGGGTATGATTTAGAAGAAAACCTTGATCGAATCAGGTTAATCAAGAACCTGACAAAGGAGATGAATGTGAGCCGTTCATCGAAGGTAAAACCGATCTCAGTAATCAGATCGAATTAAAGATTCACTGGAGTTAATGGATTAAATACCAACCGTCCAATTAGATCGACGATCGGGGATCATTGGGGAGAGCGAAGGTGAAATTAACGAACGTACTAGTTCACGATCCAGAATCAACCAATAGCATTGATCTCGTCGGGGTGGATGATTAACGACCATGATTAAAAGAGTCGAGTGAGCACTTTTAAGATTCTGGATATTGAACTCTCCGATAAAGAGGAGCATATTGGGGTTCCGAAATCGTTGTGAACCATTGATCTGTGAACGATCAGTGGGTGAACCTGCAAGGAACATATGCGTTAATGCCGCATAGACTTGTATTGTGATTGGATTCTGTGGTTGAATTTAGCAAATCAAATCTCTACTATCAATATAAATTCTCTATCAAATACTTATGTGTTGGAATTATTATTATCTAGAAATCATGTGGTTTAAAATTGATCGAGGGTTAATATCGACAACCCATGTTCATTGCGGAGATTGCATATGCACACGGGTTAACATCGGGACCTGTACCCGTAATTTAAACTCAATATAGCTTTGTTTTGAGTTTGGGATCCGATCGTAGATCAGATGACCCATATTCATTTAAGAGATCAGGAGGAGAGTTATACCATGAGCTACTTGAGGTTCCACAATCCCTTGGAGTCGTCGGATCTAGGGGAAGACGAATCTACATCGTTGATCAACGAACAAAGTATTAATCCAGGGCCATAATGCTTGGACATGAGAGATGAAAGGATAGCGTGTGGAAATAATAGAGCCGAGGTCACAAATCTCGATTGCATGGAGAGAAAACAAAGTTCCTCCAGGCCAATAAAGGAAGATATAGTTTAGCGCTCTACCTTAGACTGTGGTTGCGGGTACTGGTTCTATGGGAAAAGGGCCAATAGAATGATGAAGAAAATTCGATCCTGTTAGTGATCGAATAGGAAGAGAGAATAGAGAATCGATATTGAACAACCCTTTGCGGTTTTAGAGCACCCTGAGACGAATAGGGGCATAACTGTGGGAAGAGAATGAGAGGAGCATCAGAATAAATCAGTTGGATTGAAAGTCCAGTGCTGTGTAGAAGGAGTTGGACTAAGGAAGAGTTCCTTGACTCCTTCCTGCTTGTTTATTGTATCTCTCTAGTATGAGAGATTGCTTTACTAATGCAGAAAGAAATTGGAGTTATTGAGAAAGACAGTTGCCAATGATGGACAACTTCAAGTAGAGGGAGTCTATGCCAGCCAAGGATGGGTTATAATCCTTGCAAGAAAATACAGGAGTAAAGAGTACCATGGGTACAATGACCAATACAGGGAGATTGGAAACAAAGTGTTGATGTTTGGACAACATCGGGAAGACATTCTCTTAGAATAATAATTAATAATATGATTATTGATTATTAAATATCATATATAATAAGTAAATGATAATACAGTTGGATTGAAAGTATAGGGCTGTGTAGAAGGAGTTGACCAAGGGAGAGTTCCTTGACTCCTTCTTGGTTTTTTATTGTATCTCTCTAGTATGAGAGATTGCTTTACTAATGCAGAAAGAAATTGGAGTTATTGAGAAAGACAGCTGCCAATGATGGACAACTTCGCAGAGGGAGTTCATGCCACCAAGGATGGCTATAACCTTGCAAGAAAATAATAGAGTAAAGAGCACCATGGGTACAATGACCAATACAGGGAGATTGGAAACAAAGTGTTGATGTTTGGACAACATCGGAAGATATTCTCTTAGAATAATAATTAATAATATGATTGATTCAAATATCATATATAATAAGTAAAATGATAATAATAAAATAGTTATTAATTATTCAAGGGACACATCCTTTCATGGATGGCTTGGTCACCATATGTCCCCTATACATGGAACACTTGTTATTGTAATAACATGTTGATCATATCTTATATGGAGAAAAACAAATTGGTATCAGAGCTAGATTGGGCTTGACTCCTTCACAGGAGGCCCCAGGAAAATGAGAGTAGAGTCAATGCCCCAGGAAAATGAGAGTAGAGTCAATGTTCGGAGTGTTAAATTTATGGGGTTGTTAAAATATCTATGCACAACATCATTGAACTATGTATTTGATTTTTCATGGTAGGAAGGGTGCCTAATCGCCTGCAAACACCAGAATATTTTTGAGGGTGATACCATATGCGGATTTTCTAGTTGTGGTGAGCATTGAAAACATACTCATGAGAAATCAACAAAGCCTTAATGCATCGCTACCATGGTG
Source organism: Picea sitchensis (assembly GCA_010110895.2). Lineage (NCBI taxonomy): Eukaryota > Viridiplantae > Streptophyta > Pinopsida > Pinales > Pinaceae > Picea > Picea sitchensis. The sequence goes on from SNQJ01S0010448.1 coordinate 88,499, forward strand.
AGACAATGTGACCACGTATACGCACTCGCTTTGTCTTGCGATGACCTGCTTTACACCGGTTCAGAGAGAGAAAACATTCGTGTATGGAAACACCCCACCTTTCACGAATACAATTGCCTCAAAGATGGTAGTGGAGGCGTTAAGGATTTTTTGATTTCCCGTGGGTATGTTTTCAGTGCTCACCACAACCAGAAAATCCACGTATGGTGACGACCTCAAAAATATTTCGTTGTTTGCAGGCAAGTAGGCACCCTTCGTACCATGGAAAATCAATTACAGAGTTCAATGATGTTGTACATAGAGATTTTAACAATCCCATAAATTTAACACTCCCAACATTGACTCTACTCTCATTTTCCTGGGCGCTCCTGTGAAGGAGTCAAGCCCAGCCTAGCTCTGATACCATGTTGTTTTTCTCCATATAAAATATGATTATTGATTATTAAATATCATATATAATAAGTAAATGATAATAATAAATAGTTATTGATTATTCTAGGGACACATCCTTTCATGGATGGTCACCATATGTCCCCTATATATGGAACACTAGTTATTGTAATAACATATTGATCATATCTTATATGGAGAAAAACAACATGGTATCAGAGCTAGACTGGGCTTGACTCCTTCACAGGAGGGCCCAAGAAAATGAGAGTAGAGTCAATGTTGGGAGTGTTAAATTTATGGGGTTAAAATCTCTATGTACAACATCATTGAACTCTGTATTTGATTTTTCATGGTAGGAAGGGTGCCTACTCGCCTGCAAACACCAGAATATTTTTGAGAGCGACACCATATGTGGATTTTCTGGTTGTGGTGAGTGTTAGTACCTAGAAATGTCCCTTTTTCACTACATCTTTTGCCCATTCAACCTTCTCATTCCTAAGCTAAATGACTATTATAATGAGTACTAAGACCCTTTTTCCCAAGGTATGAACTATTCATCTCGCTTTCATATTTTCATTTACTTAGCATGTTTGATTGGTAACGTTCACATATTTTACCCATGAAATGATTTAACTAATGATCAAAATGTTTAGAACAACCCACTTCGAGAAACTCGCTGCTGTTACAACTATGCACCAATCTTGGAAGCTGTTACATGACTGCTGCAATGGATGCCACCAATCCTAGAAGTTGTTACACAACTACTGCAACAAAAGCCTGTCAATCCTGGAAGCTGTTACAACAAACGCCACCAGTCCTGTTGTTATATGATTGCTGCAACACTTGCTGATTATATATGCTGGCTCACGATGTTGATCAAGATTAGTTCTAGATTTTGTATTAATGATATCAAACGAACATCTTGAGAATCGGGGATTCTCAAGACTGTTATGATTATGTTTCTACTGAATGACTCTGAATTTAAATAACATAGCTTTTGTAATGAAGGGGAGGTTTTTTTTATTGGAGAAATAAAAGTAACGCTTATTGTACACAAACATTTTTGGAAATTGAATGAAAGAGTGGATTGAATTCCTTTAGCAAACTGTAACCTATTTCTTTGAGCGGATTCAATGACAAGGAAAGGGCCCACCTTCCTCACCGATTCCCCTCTGTTTTTAATTCTAGATTAGTTGTTTTAAATGCGAATGATTTAACTGTTAGACATTTCTAGAATACAACTGCTGTTACAGTTTAGTTCCTTCTTGTTAGATGCACATAAATTTGTCTCATGAGAATTAGAAGTCGATTGTTGAACATTGTTGGAGAACTGCTTTCCCTTTTTCTGCATTAGGTTAAAATCTTGTTTCCAAGAAATAAAAGTGTGAAGTACCTTCTTGCAAT
>SNQJ01S0010448.1:90480-132325 GCA_010110895.2 Picea sitchensis
ATTTTGGCATCGTTGCCGGGGAAGATAATTATAGATTTTGGTAAGCACATTAGTTTTCTTTCTTAGGAATGAATAGTCTGCATGTATCACGAAACGCGAGAACGAATCCCCCAAAATACTAACCTTACAGGTACCAGAGGACGCGGAGGAAGAAATACTAACATACTGGTAAGACAAACCATTGTTGATGAGATTATAGCCAGAGCAGATTCTTCTTTAGGATCTATTTTTCGCCCTGCAAATCCTCGAAGAAGACGTGATCCACAGTCAGCAGAAATACCCCTTCTCGAAACATCATTTTCATCAAGGGCTGAAGCTAAAGCTAAAGTCAAAGCTAAAGACTTGTCACCAAAAAATCAGTAAGAAACACTGGAGAACATTGAAGATCAAGGAAGTATAGCCTGGAACAGGGAAAGTCTCGAAGAAGCTGTTTATTAGATCAACGGTCGGATAGTCACTAAAGAAGAGTGGGACGATGTTTGTATTGAGTGGAGAGAAAGATCACATATGGAGAATCAAGGGGATAATGAAGAAGAGCTACACCAAAAGAATCCATAGAACAACGAGGATCAGGCAAACAATGAAAATACTATATCTACCCTGGTTTTTACTATTTTTGATGTTCCCACATGAGGGATGGCTCCTATGAAAAACATACCTCTCTCAACTCTCCCAAATTTTCATGGATTATCTACTGAAGATCCAGTTGAGTTTCTGTTTGAATTTGACATTTTGTGTAGAAGCTATGACTACACTACCACTGCACAGAAGCTTAAACTGTTTCCAGCTGCATTAAATGGTAATGCGTTAAGATGGTTCATGAGCCTTGGAGGAGAAAAAATTTCAACATGGGTACAAATGAGGCAGCTTTTCCTGAACAAATACCAAGACTACTGTCGAACAAGGGAACGAAGCGATGAACTATTCAATATGTCACAGAAGGAGGACAAGACCCTTGAAGACTTTGTGGAGCGACTCCAATATAATCTACAAAGGTCTGGACATCTGGATGTGAGTAAGGACATTCTGAAAACCATTTTGCTAAAAGGAGTTAGAGAAGATTGTTTAGATATGCTGAATATGCTTGGCAAGGGAGATATATCTAAGGAATCCTATGAGGACATTGTATATTTTTGCAAAAGATGTTCTCGAGGATCTACAAGGAATGAGTCAGCTACCAAGGATACCACTTTTTCAAGGGTACATAAATCAACTAATGGAGGAGCAACAAGAGCGGAAATAGGCAATCTGTTAGAAAATTTCTAAACAGAGATGATTAACTCTTTTGCCTCACAAATGGATACTTTGCAGGTCAAACAAAAACAAGCAAAATCAGAGCAAGCATTATGCATTTTCTGTCTGAATTGAAAAAAGAAACATCCACCAAGGGAGTGCCCACTGAACAGTGTCCAGGTATGCTTATTTGTGAATTAGACCATGCCACTGACCAATGTCCCTCTCTACCAGGTGTAAAAGCATCAATGAAGGCAACTAATGAGGAAGTAGAGGCTGTCTATTTAATAACACAAAAAATACAATGGCAGCCAAGAGGTCAAGGTATGAACTCTCAATTCTCTCCTCCAACATTTAATTATTGGAACAATCAACTACCATATGGCTAGATGAATGCACCCCCTCCAAATCAAATGCCACCCTCTTATCAGGATTCCAATGCATGGTCACCTATGCCCCAACAATAGAATCACTATGGGCAATGGAACCCATACGGGAGAGGCCCTCAACAAAAACTCAGTTATCAAAGCCATCACCAAACGAACCCCTATCAACAACAGTTCCAACCCCCGTACCAGTAGCAACAACTGGAATTGCCTCCCAATGCCTCACCAAAAAATCCTCCCGTACGACCTCAGATGCCTGTGCAACCTAACCCAAACCCAAATAATAAGGCCATTCAGAACATTGACATACATAATGTGCCAGCCTTATCTATTACTCCTATGCCTTGTGATGAAATAAAATTAAGATCAAGGAGAATAGTTGAGCCAATAATTGAAGATGCTCCATCTTCAGAATCAGATAAGGAATCAGGGGAGAGACCATTTGCTGATACAGAAGAAGTTGACCAACCTATTATAGAATCATTAGACTGAAAATTACCAAGCCTGTGGAATTATCATCTTTCAATCTCCTAGGAGAATTGAAAGATCTGCACATTAATATTCCACTACTGCAAGCGATAAGGGATTTCCCTATTTATGCCAAGACTGTGAGGGACCTCTGTATCAAAAAACCTGGACGAAAACCTAAAGATCCCCTCACAGTGCATGTAGTGGAGGATTTGTATGAGCTGATGTTAGGAAAAACTCCACCTATTAAATATGGCGACCCAAGAAACCCTACAATAACTATTAAAATTGGATAGACATCTATTCCACATGTACTAGTTGACTTAGGGGAAACAATTAACATCATGCCATTAGAAACTACGCATTTGTTGCAAATCAGAACACAAATATGACCTACTCCTACTGTTCTAGAATTAACTGATCGCTCTACCATCAGACTAGAAGGAGTAATCAATGATTTAGTCATTTCAGTGGACTCATGGGAGTATCCTGTTGATTTTGTTGTTTTGCAACCCAAATCCCGTCTGGGAGGCCATCCTCTAATTCTGGGATGACCATGGTTAGATACAAATGATGCTTTCATTGGTTGCATATTATGTTCCATGACCATATTTGATGGTTATGACACAAAAAAACTTACCCTATATCCTCATGCTACACTTAGTGCAGTACCTGAAAATTGTCTATGGATGGACACTGAGGATGGAAGTGCTATGCCTGTGCTAACTATAGGAAAGGCCCTGAGTTTCAAAGATGAGATGAAGGATGAGTTAATCAAATGATTTATTTGTGACCCCTCTATTGTTACACAGAACACACACCACCGATTGATCAGAGTCTTTGACCCTATTGCCCAGGAAGAAATGAACTCGTAAATGTTCTCAGAAACCGCTGACAATCAAATTGATTCAGTTGTAACAACAACCACTGTAACAACGAACGTTGTAACAACGAACGCTGTAACAATAGATGACGAAACAACAACAACTGAATTATTTCCTAGAGTCAGTTCTAAGAGCGTCGTTGTGGAAGTCGAACCTGGAAAAACCTTGAACATCAATCCCGATCTCTCCACTGCTGAAACTCGCCGATTGATGAAATTACTGACTAAACATAAAGAAGCATTTGCCTGGGATTACATGGATATGAAAGGCATTCCCTCTGAACTATGCACCCACCATATATACATCAAAGAATAATTCTGACCCATTTTCCAACCTCAAAGGAGGATGAACCCAAACCTTAAAGAAATTGTTAAGGAAGAACTTCAAAAACTTCTCAACATCGGATTCATCTATCCTATATCAAACAGCGAGTGGGTATCACCATTAGTTATTGTGCCTAAAAATAATGGTAAGTGGAGAGTGTGTGTGGACTATAGAGCCTTGAATAAGGCCACACAGAAGGATCATTTCCCTCTGCCATTTATTGATAAGGTTTTAGGCAACCTAGTCGGATTTTTTTTTTCTCTTTCCTAGATGGATTTAGTGGCTATAACCACATACAAATTTCCCCACAGGACCAAGATAAGACCACCTTTACCATCCCTTGGGGTACATTTTCCTACAAGGTTCTCCCATTTGGCTTGTGTAATGCACTATCCACTTTCGAGAGAGCTGTGATTGGTATTTTCTCTGATATGGTGAATGACTGTATGGAAATATTCATAGATGACTTTACACCTTATGGTACTGGTTTCGAAGAAGCTTTGTCTAATCTGGAAAAAGTGCCCAAAATATGTAGACGGTCTCATCTTTCTTTAAGTATATAAAAGTGCCATATGATGATGCGTGAAGGGGTAGTGCTGGGACACTTCATCTCTTATTCAAGGATTCAAGTAGATCCAACCAAAATCCAGGTAATTTTGGACATTCCAACTCCATAAACTCAGAAAGAGGTAAGAAGTTTTTTAGGGCACGCCGATTATTACAGGAGATTCATTAAAAATTTCTCTAAACTTGCCTTTCCATTGTTTTTTCTACTAACAAAAGATGTTGACTTTCGTTGGACTGACAACTATGAATTGTATTTTGCAGATCTGAAACAAAAATTGTCCACAACTCCCATCCTGAGAGGGCCCAATTGGGCTCTGCCTTTTCACATTTCTTCAGATGCCTCAGACACTGCAATTGGTGCAGTACTAGGGAAACAGGAGGACAAAGAACCCTATGCTATCTACTATATCATCAAGAACATGGCTCCTGTTGAGTTAAATTACACAGTTACTGAAAGAGAATTCTAGGCAATAGTTTATGCAATCAATAAATTCAGGCATTATGTAACTGGTTATCCCACTTTTATTCATACTGATCATACAACCATTAAATATCTAATGAATAAACCTATTACTAATGCCTGAGTGACAAGATGGTTGTTACTACTGTAAGAATTTGACATCACTATATTGGATAGACTAGGAAAAGAAAATGTGGTTGCTGATTTTCTCTCAAGATTACATATAAATGATGATAATTCACCTATAGATGATTCCTTTCCCGACGAACATTTTTTTGCAGTATCTGCTCACTCACCTTGGTATGCAGACATTGCTAATTATTTGGTTGCAAGGAAGGTACCTCCACATCTATCTCCTCGAGAAAGAAGGAAGATTATTCAAAAGAGTTCTAGGTATAGTTGGATAGGAGGATACCTCTTCTACACAAGCTTGGACCAAGAAATCAGGAGATGTGTGAGGGATGATGAAGTTTATGATCTGCTGAAATATTTCCATGATTTCCCTTGTGGGGGTCATTTTGCTGATAAAATGACCGGGCATAAATTTTAAGGATGGGCTATTTTTGGCCCAACATATTTCAAGATGCCAAGAAGTATGTCCAAGCTTGTGACAGTTTCCAACGCATGGGTCAACAAACTCACAGGGATGGGATGCCTCTTCAGTCTCAGGTAGTGTTAGAGACTTTTGAGAGACGGGCCATGAATTTTGTAGGACCCACTCACCCACCTTCCAATAAGAAAGTCTATATATTGGTCTGTACAGATTACATGACCAAGTGGGTGGAGGAAAAAGCACTTATTGGAGCCTCAGAAGAAGATGTCTTAGCATTCTTGTTTGAAGATATATTTGTTAGGTTTGGCGTTCCCAGAGAATTGGTAATTGATGGAGGAACCCCTTTCACATCATATAAATTTGAAGCTCTACTAAGTAAATATCATGTTTACATAGAATAGCTTCTCCATACCATCCACAAGGCAATGGCCAGGTGGAAAACACCAACAAAGTTATCGAAGCCATTCTTACTAAAATAGTGAGAGAAAATTGTAGGGATTGGTATGACAGATTGCATGAAGCTCTATGGGCTTACCAAACTACTTGGAGGAGCACAACTAGTTTTTCTCCTTACGAGCTGCTATATGGAAAAAGCCCTGTTTTCCCCATTGAATTAGAAATCAAAACGTTAAGAAATGCATCAACAGTCAACCTCGACTTGACTATGGCACAGAAAGCTAGACTGCAGCAACTCAACGAGCTTGATGAAAAGCGTTTGGACGCCATCCATCAAACCATAGTGATTCAACAACAAAGAACAAAATGGCATGACCGAGTCATCGAGAAGAAATTATTCCAGAAAGGAGATTGGGCTCTGTTGTATGATTCACGCTTTAAAGAATTTCAAGGTAAGCTGCGTACACGATGGCTAGGGCCTTACGAGGTAGACACCGTTTTTCCCAATGGGACAGTCTAGTTGATTACTATTGATGGATCCAATACACAGTTGATACAGAGTTGTATCAATGTCCACTGTCCAAGGCAGAATTCAAAACTAGATGTACAGTTGATACAGGTTATCAATTCTTAAGTGGAAAGGAGATTGCTCCTTCCCCTTCTGAACTTTAGGACTTTTTTTGCTCAGACCTTGTATATAAATAACCTCAACAAAATTTGCATTTCTCTGTTTTTAGTTGAAATTTCTCTATTTTCTTTACTATGCTAATAAAGCTTTGAAAGGTATCAGGCGGTTATGTGTATACAGGTGGATTGATGAACAACAAGGTTGAGTAGTGAAAAACGAGTCAAACGATTAGTTCATGGAAGTCGAAAAACTTCCTAGAAACTAAGTAATGTAGCGTTCAACTGATTTCTATACTATTAGACCCCTTTTTCGCTAAAGTGGCCGATTTCCATGCTGTTACACCTTCTTCCGATAAATTGGTCGATTTCCATGCTGTTACACCTACCTCCGTCATTTTTTTCCGAAGAACCTGCTGATACACTAATTGCTGTTATTCTTTCTTGCCACTTCACTCTTTCTTTTTTGCATTTTTGCCGATGTTGCTACTCTAGCCCTCCAATATTTCCATGCCACAACACCACTGATTAGACAATAATGATGCTCTCTATCCGAAAGTGCTGCTTCATAATGACCTGACTTCACATTCGACGATTTCCAGTTGGCTTACTACAACAAGGATTCCGTCTCTACTCCAGTTGTCATTTCTCTCACGATCCTTCATCATGTCAACTATTCTGCGCAAGTCAGATGGCGGTTGGATAGTGCGGTTACTCCGACAAGTCATTATGTGCGGTAAGATATGAGGTACATGATTAATCCTACGTGTTAAAGTAATGAATATATAAAAGCACAGTTTCCTATTTACTAACAGGTTGTCATAAATCAATGTACCTGGAGCCAATCCACTTAGTTGGGGGGGGGGAAACGTAAATCTAGCCGTCCATACCGAATTTTATACACACATCCACCACCTTTCTGCCCACACTTATTTTTACTGAGACACTTTATTCTTTATGCAAACCACGTTCAATCTTGTTGCGTCTCTGATTTAGGTGATAATTTATCCTCCTATGTGTCTGTTAGACTCTCAAGCAACATAATGGGAGGATTAGCTGTGAGATATGAACCCGCAACTCTGGACGGTTTGCTGCTACACCCAGAGGCCTACCAAACATTTCTCCAGGCCGGATGGATATTTTATTTTAAAAAGTTGAAGGGGTTTAATGAGGAAGAGGTATTGGAGTTTAGTCAAAATCTTACCGAAGGGTATTCAATGGTGAATGGGGTAAGGATTCCAGTGTTAGAAGAAAGCATTGCTGATGTAACAGGGTTGCCAAGAACAAGAGACCGATGGTTTAACAAAAAAACATATCTTCCGGATGCACAGAAGGGGTTCCTCGTCAACATTGAGCAAGTTTAGACCAAAGGCAGAGGTGCATATGTCAATTCCTTACCAGAGCCATGGGGGAAAGTTGCAGAGTTTCTTAAAAGGTACATTACCTGCGAAGGCCGATACCATGTTGTTTATTTTTCTGATTTCATCTTATTATCACATCTGCGACATCAAAAATTCATAAACATTCCTTATTTTCTCCTCCATTCATTGCATAACATGGCTCATTTTGTAAAAAATCCAAGAACCCCAAAAATTGCATTTATAATCACAGACTCATCGACCTATTAATTCGCATAGGTATGGCCATTTCCAATAACCCATTACCTACTGTAGTAGACCAACCACATTCTATACATACATATATGATTGCACCAGTCATTGAAAACCTACCCCCTGTCTCTGAAAAGAAAACCCATGCTCCTATCTCTGGATCACCGAGAAAGAGAACAAGGTCAACACGGTCCATTGTGACACCTATCATTGATAACCTACCCCCTGTCTCTGAAAAGAACATCCCTGTTCCTGTCTCTGCATTACCCAAAAATAGAGCAAGGTTAGCATGGTCCACTGTAACATCAAGTCTGCTTACCTCCTCTGTTGTTGCATCAACATTCACACAGAACCCTCCTATTGCTTCAACAACCGATCAAGCGCCTACTATCATTACCAGTGCATTTTCTCAGAAAAGAAAACGTCCATTCAAGGGAAAACCTCGGAGAGCCCTTGAAAAAATTGTATCAACAACAAATCAGAGCCCTCTGGCTGCTGTGACAGAGAATTCTACAGAGGTACGAATACTAGGTTTTACTTTATGCACAAAACTTCAGGAAACTATTCTCTCCTTTCATAATGAATGTACTCAAATCGCAACAGAATCATCGGCTCTGCCTGATGATTCTGCGCATCACACGTCCATTTACAATGTCCAGATCATCACAGACCCCAATATACCAGAATATCCTCCTTGTGTGGTTGAGGAAGAACGCCCTGTTCCTCCTCCAACAACGAAGAAGAAAGCCCCTGCTTTCGTTTCTATTTTACCTAGGAGAAGAACCAGGTCCACCAGGTCTGCCGAAGCTACAATTGGATGGAAAGATGTGCAACGGGATATTCATATTCTTCATCCACTATCCTCTATGGTTGATGTAGGGACGGTTCCACATGAACCAACTATCCAAGTGGCGACTGTTCCACAGGACCCAGTCATGACATATACCGCTGTTAGACAAGAACCAACTGTCCAGGTCGATACTGTTCCACATGAACCAGCTGCTCCATAGAGGATTGTCCCACTAGAGCTAGTAATACAAGAACCAACTGTCCATGTCGAGATTGTTCCACAAGAACCAGTCCTGACAGACACAACTGTTACACAAGAACCAACTATACAACATGCTAAGGATGTGCCACTTGCCCAATTGTTTTCCCAAATAGAGAGAAAAATCAAGAATACAGAAAATTCCAGAATCGCTGCACTAATAACAGAGAATGATAACCTCAAAGAAGAGTTAAATACCCTGAAAAAAGAGGTGGAGGTTGCTCGACAAAAGAATCCAGAAGGGATAACCTTGGACATCCTAGGATTGACAAAAGATGTTATGGACATAAACAAAGAACTTATGTGCTTTGAGTGTGGAAACATTTACTTTGAGGCAGGATATGAGGTAGTCAAAGTTCCAGTCGCTAAAGGACCAACAACTGTCTCAGTCACGACTGAACATGAACTTACTGCTACACAAAAACCAGTAAAACAGATGAGATCTCAATGTCATAAAACAACTGCTGGTATACCAGAAGCTTGCAAACAAGAATCTATCAAACACGAACCTTTGTTTCCTTCACGAGTTGTTACTCGAGCAACTCAAACTGATTCTATTCTCAAAGATAAAGAAACTCAGACAGATTGTTGACACAACATATTTTCTTTTGGACACAACATTTTTCAATACTGACACTTAGCAATTTCTCTTAGCAATTTTGCACTGGAGGAGACATTTATCTACTTCAGCTACAAAGTAAGGTTTGAATGTCCCTTTTTCACTACATCTTTTTCCCATTCAACCTTCTCATTCCTAAAATAAATGACTATTACAATGAGTACTAAGACCCTTTTCCCCAAGGTATGAACTATTCATCTCGCTTTTATATTTTCATTTACTTAGCATGTTTGATTGGTAACGTTCACATATTTTACCCATGAAATGATTTAACTAATGATCAAAATGATTAGAACAACCCACTTCGAGAAACTCACTATTGTTACAACATGCGGCAATATTGGAAGATGTTACATGACTGCTGCAATAGATGCCACCAATCCTGGAAGCTGTTACACGAATACTGCAACAGAAGCCCGTCAATCCTGGAAGATGTTACAACATAAGCCACCAGTATTGTTGTTATATGACTGCTGCAACACCTGCTGATTATATATGTTGTCTCACGAGGTTGATCAAGATTAGTTCTAGATTTGTTATTAATGATATCAAATGAATAGTTTGAGAATCAGGGATTCTCAAGACTGTTCTGATTATGTTTCTATTGAATGACTTTGACTTTAAATAACAAAGATTTTGTAATGAAGGGGAGGTTTTTTTTACTGGAGAAAGAAAAGTAACACTTATTGTACACGGACATTTTTGGCAATTGAATGAAAGAGTGGATTGAATTCCTTTAACAGACTGTAACCTATTTCTTTGAGCAGATTTAGTGAGAAAGAAAGGGCCCACCTTCCTCACCGATTCCCCTCTGTTTTGAATTCTAGATTAGTTGTTTTAAATGTGAATGATTTAACTATTAGACATTTCTAGAATACAACTGCTGTTACAGTTTAGTTCCTTCTTGTTAGATGTGCATAAATTTGTCTCATGAGAATTAGAAGTCGATTGTTGAACATTGCTGGAGAACTGCTTTCCCTTTTTATGCATTAGGTTAAAATCTTGTTTCCGAGAAATAAAAGTGTGAAGCACCTTCTTGCAATAAGTAGATTTCCTTTGTGAAAATAGTATAGAACTTCTTCCTGCAAAAGTAAATTAGAAATTTAGATTAGAGTAGGCAATCCAGGGTTCTTTTACATTCATTAGTTTAGATTGCAATTATGATTTCAAATCTGTAGAACTCCAGCTGTGTCAGCACAACTGTGTTAGTATGTTTTTTTTTTTTTTTTTAAACTTCCCTACTACAATTAGATTAGAGATGCTTTCATAATCTAGCATAGACTGTGCACAATTATCTTGAAATAACAAACTTCCCCGNCCCGGGTTGACAATTTATATTGAACACTTTGATTTTCTATTCAATTAGACAATTAAAGTGCCCAATAGTGAGCACTGAAAACATACTCACGGGATATCAACAAAGCCTTAACGCATTTTCTATCATCTTTGAGGCAACCATATTCGTGAAAGGTGGGGTGTTTCCATACATGAATGTTTTCTCTCTCTAAGCCAATGTAAAGTAGGTCATCGCCAGACAAAGAGAGTGCGTATACGTGGTCGTCTTGTCTCACCATGATAGTAATGCATCCGTAGGATCTGTTGTCCAACAAGGGCGTCAAGATGGGGGAGTGAAAAGGAGACATTAATGTCCATGGGGAAAGACCCACTGACACATTGCTCCACAGTGACATCGTGTAGGGTGAAGCAGGACTGAATCTTGTCGAGGAAACGGTGTCCACTGATAGAAAGATGTACCTCGACTTCATACCTGAGCTATTTTTCAGGCCAAAGCTCTCGTCTGGTAAACGGTTGCTGGTCGAAGGTAGGGTGGGATATGATTGTAGAAAACTCTTGAGTGTGGTTTTTGTGGCTTTAGGAGGTTTCGCCTTCTTTGATGAAAATTCCTCGGCATGCTTGGATCCTTCAACGAGTCCAATATTGATCCCTCAAACATCAAAACTACAATCAAATAACCTCTGTTATAACACATGAAACAAAATGAACAGTAATGAGAAACTATCAATTCGAATTTGGAACAACAATAATATGTAGGCAGACAAACAATATATAGACATCCGATAAACCACCGACCAAATTCAATCCAACCACTGCCGAAACCTTGAAAGCAAAGTTTCCATGTGTGTGTAATATACAAAACAAACACATGGAGAATTTAAATAACATATTAGATTGCTTGAATGACTAACACCATGCAATTTAGGACTGGCCAAGTAGACAAGAGTGAAGGGCCACCAAAAAAGTGGTGGAGCATGAACATTTCTTTGGATAATACAAACCATAGAGTACCTACTCTTCAGTCGAGGGCTCTTTTCTTAAAACGTTCAGACACTACGTTAGGATCCTTTAGTGCGAAGTCAACAAAGAGGAAAGACGTAAACCCGACAAGACACGTGGCAAAAGAATATCCAATCACATATCCATTGTGGGGGCTTATCCTACATGAGTCGAGCCATGATATGTTGATGTTTTTGCAGCTTCCTGAAACTTTCTCCAAATCATACTCCTCTGTGAATTGAGTTAAGTCGATCTGTGAGGACACTTATTCGAGAAGGGATAAGTGGGGCACTTATTCGAGAAGGGATAAGTGTGGTTGGGCTTATAAACCAACTTCCCATGTGGGTAGCACATGAGGACATGTCAAGGGAGTTGACCCTTGACATCATACACTATGGGGAGTTGACCCTAAGTGTTCCTAGAGGGAGTAGCCTCTAGAATTCCACATGGGAGTTCCCTGTGTGGAAATTTTTTTCTACTATGGTGGTTGTGTACCACTAGCAGAGATTGTGTGTCTCTCGACAATAGTTGTGTACTACTATGGAAAGATACCTCTCTAGCTAAGAGGGAGTGTTGATGTTTCAACATCGGGCATAAATTCTCCTAGATTGGGTTGCAAACCAACAGAGATAGGATACATTTATCATAAAGGTGCACTTGTGGTAAATGGGCCCAGACGTAGTCCTTCCTTGATCATGACAAGGAATAATATGGACTCGAGGTGCTTGAAGTGTTTTCCACATGTCAATTAGCATCATGCCAACATTCACTCATAGGTGTGTACCTATGGTGAAAGATCCTGATGTGGTCTTTGTCCTAGTGATGGTGATTTGACAAGGAATGATAAAGACTCAAGATTCTATATGCTATTACATGCGGACCCAAAGTGAGTCCAATATTAGAGAGATTTAATTGGCTCAGAGGGAGAGCCGCGGAAAGAGTTTGTCCTCAGTTTAGGTGGGAGAGAGATGTCTCCCAAGACTGACTGACAAGTGTCATGAGTTTAGGGTGAATTTTGTATACTTCAAAGACAAGCTTGGCATGTTGCAGAATGTCTCCCTCGTTGAGAGGGAGTGTTGATATTTGGACAACATTGGGAAGACATTCTCTTAGAATAATAATTAATAATATGATTATTGATTATTAAATATCATATATAATAAGCAAATGATAATAATAAATAGTTATTGATTATTCAAGGGACACACCCTTTCATGGATGGTCACCATATGTCCCCTATATATGGAACACTCGTTATTGTAATAACATATTGATCATATCTTATATGGAGAAAAACAACATAAAGGTGCTCATAGTTAGCACATTGCATGGAATTGTTTCGAGGAAATGTAGGGTTGCATAAAGGGAAGACAATGGATTTTCCATTGAGGAAGGATGACCTTCCAATAATTTACGTACATTGTTTAGGCATTAAAGAAAAGAAAATATGGGTGGCCATGAGTGTTGGCACCCTGGTTACTAATAAAGGAAGAATGCTTGGGTACATTCAAGAGAAACTTATAGTTTCATATGTGTTGGTTTGGGATCATGACCAACCTATAGTAGGAAGTACAATCCTGCTGCAATAATGAACGAGAATGAATAAGCCCTATGGTGAAAAGGTTGGTTAATCTCCAACATACCATGGCAACGTGCTTGTCATAAAGTGTGGAAAACTTGAAATCAATGCAAGGGTGCATTGTATGTGAATGTGGCCATGAATGTTGGCACATTCATTAAATTCATTTGATATCTGAATTACATTTTGAAAAGATTGGTATGCTGAAATGATACATAGGTAAGGGATAATGTTTCCTTTCATGTTTATATAGATGTGATGCAACTGTTAGAATGCACAAGCTAAGAAATGTTGTGATGACATTTTAACTATGTTGTGAGAATACATATATACATGAGAAACTAACAATTTGTTTGGCTTAGGAATGTTGAAGTTGCTGGAAGAAAGGGTCTTGAATATGACAATGTTGTAATCCATAAGGAAGACCAATTGCTTGCTGAGCCAGACTACTATGGGAAGAAAAATCCCATACTTGTGAATTTGGTTCCTATATGGAATAGATCTGAAAAACAAAATGTAGAATTTGGAAAATCTGTGGGTGACATATTTGCAAGAAAATTCTGAATTTCAAATTGATGATAATATCTCATAAATTTTGTATACTTGTGATACAAGTGAGACATAAAAGATTTATCTAGGGAGGACAGGTGAAGGCTATTAAGATGGAAAGCATGAAAGAGGCTATTGTTGAGACATGAGTACCTTGTGGTAAGCCATGATCTCCCTAGAACATGTTGTGTTATGATAACACAAGCCGAAGGGATGCCTCAACAGAGAAACTCTGAGGGACGCCTCGACTGTAAGGCTCAATGAAGTCTCTAAAATTATTCTTGTGTGAGAAATCCTTGGAAAGGAAATATGGATCACCCGTAGAACTGTATAGAAGAGAAGGGAATGTCTAAGCCGGGGCCTGGAGGGTGAGTGACCGCAAGGAAGATGAGACTTTGATAATTCTTATAAACTATCAATTGGGATCATGCACACAATGGGTATGTCCAAGAAAAAAATAGTAAGCCCATATAACAAGACAACCATGTGGATGAAAATCCACTAACTGCACAGATAAGTATTGTGCTAGATTATGAAAATTTTCCGTTTGAATTTTGCACAAGAATAAAATGTTTTCGCATGAAATTGTGATTAATATGCTTGTTGTACAAGATTATTGAAGACAGGTGACAAAGGCCAAGAGTTTGAAAGGACTTGACCCATAAAGAGGATCAAGATTTCTAAAAAAACTGAATGACAAAGGCATGACATGTGTTACTTAGAAAGAACACCGAGGATGGTGTTCCTTTTTAAGGGGGAGGGGATTGTAACACCCTTGTTTCCCCCAACTTGTAATTAATCATTAATTATGATTACCATGCTGTTGCATGGGAAAAATGTAAATGTATTATCGTTTATATTGCCAATGATTGACTCTGGGGAGGTGAAGCCTTGAAGTAATGGCCATTACATCGCTAGAGGAAAGATTGAGGAAACTGTAGAGAGGGTTCATTAGTTCAAATGACCCAAATTATCTTTGCTAAGATAATAAGCCTCATCCATATTCCAAGGAGGAAGAAGTTAAGGAAAGAAGGACCGATGGTTGAACAATCAACTACCCCATGAATGGAAGCATGGAGGGTCTAGTTGGAGATACAAAAAACTATCAGCATGAAGTACCACAATGGGCAATTTTTCTTGCAGACCTAGAATGATCCAAGTTTCCTTCTGATAGAAGGAATACGATAGGTCCAGGACTTCCTTAAGGGGAGAAAAAACGTGCAAAATCATACATGAAAAAAAAACAAGAAGAGAAGACACATCGAGAGAGGGAATGCATGACCCATATATGAAGACATAAACAGAGAAGAGGGGAGAACACAAGAGGGGTCGAGTGTGTTACAATGACCCTGATTTCTCATCCATGTACCATTTGGCGAATGGACCAATGAGTGTTCATTGGAACAACCTATAACGAATGGAATCATCCATGATTCTATTGGGAGAGCACCATAGGTGAAAGGACATGATATGGTTGGTTGGGTCTTCACCTGTTTTTCCTTCAAATTTTGGGATGTCGGAAGGTAACTTGGTGGGAATATTTGGCCAAGCGGGGTCATGTAGGATTGGGTCATTCATTAATTTGGTCAAATCTTGGATATTGAGTGATGCCAAATATGGCATGGAAGGAGGTGTTCTAGCCATGGTGTGTGAGTGTTGAGAAGTATTTCCTTGAGAGGAAGGTTGGGATCTTGTACCTTGCGAAGAAGGTTGGGCTCAACCTCCTTGCGATGGAGGGTTGGTGGGTGGGTTGTTTGGGATATTGGTGCCGAGCAAGGTGGAACCAAGAAAGGATGATACTAAAACAATTGCACTCACTGGTGTATGCGATGTTTGAGCTGATCTTTCATCCAAATTGGTGACACCTCCAAATATTGGAGGGAGGTACTGTAGGTGTCTAGAATGGCATGGATTATGTGTTTCCCCTATAATTCTAGACTTGATCATAAGGATGTGCATGAGTGGTGATGAGAGAAATAAACAAACCACGTGCTTTTTATATTTTGCAGAATATCTCAACAATTTCGAGTACAACTGCATGTAATTAATGATCATACATAAAACAACTAAAAAAACAAAAATGTAGGTAGCTTGGGTTTTTTCGTGTGGGGGAAACAAAATAAAATGCACATGTCCTAAAATACCTAATGTCCTTCCTCTCAAAATAACACTGAGACTTCCAAAAGTAGTAAAAAAGGGGGATGAACCCACCAAAAGAGGAACTAGTGAAGGCATGAACCCTCAGTTATAATGAGGGGTGAAGGGGGCATAACCTGAAAGTATCAAAAATATTTCCCAAGAACTGTTCAAAATCCAATTGAGGTGTGATTGTAACCCACAACCATCACCTGGGTGGAAATAACCTAGATTTTTCCACTAAGCTACCTCGATCAAACACAACAATTAGATTTTTGGCCTAAGAAATGGGTCATGGGCTAGATACTTTCTAAGAGTTGGGTGACTCAAGGAGGCATACACAGAACAACCAGACCTCGGCCTTCAACCCTTCAGGGTATGCCCGTGCCTTATGGTGTAGGAATGCTTGATTTAGAGATTTTGGTTTCCTATTTAGCAAATTCTAAGTTTCAATGAGAAATGATAACATGGATTTATTTGGATACATGTCCCCAAGATCTTAACTTAGACTACAGATTTCTTTTGTGATCCTTCCATGGAGATTAAAGATGAGTTGTTTAATGGTTGATTTTAGGATTTGAAATGGGTTGTGAGGTTGGGGTCATCGACTAACCTTGTTGATTAAAAGGGTGTGGAAAATTTCCAAGGATATATGTTGTCTTTCTGATTCTTTGAGATCGCTTATGGGTGCGAGGAGAAGAGCATACTATGACTCCAAATATATGATCGGAATTTTAAGTGTGTGGTGAAGTGAGTTTGTGTGAAAGAAGTAATGGTGTCAAATTATTCTCAATAAGTTAGTGATCAAAATTTTAACATGTGGACATCGCTTGGTCCTTTACAAATCTTGGTCAGCTCTATCTTACTAGGTTTCAAGACAATCCTTGCAAAACTTTAAAATCCCCAGATCACTAGCATGGTGGACATGTGGGTCCTTACTCTTGATCCTTTAATATTCCTATAATGTTATCTAATCTAAGAAAACTTTGAAATTATCTCTAGATTGCAGACATGTGGGCATGTGTGGGTCCTTACAAATCCTTTAAACTTCCTAGGTTGTTTTTTGTTTTCTTATAAACTTGGAAACTGTCCTAATATTTTAAACATGTGGGCATGTATGGGCCCTTAAAAATTCTTTTAATATGGTGTTTCAAGAAGAAAAATAAGAGGTATTGGCCTCTCCTAATTGGTTGGTTGATTAAAGGGAGATGGATATGTCTTAAGAGACCCTTTTTCTGATTCCCCCATATCACTCAAAGGTGCAAGAGAAAGAGCATACTCAAAGATATCAAAATAGCCTCCTGGTCCTGATTTAGTGTGAGGATTGTAAACGAAAAGATTAATTTGGAAGTTCGAGTGATATACTAAGCCATTCACATGGAAACAAAGAAAGAGAAATATGTTATTGTTCTTTTTATCCCTTTAAATGTCTATGTGTAGCTAAGTACCTATGCAAGAAAGAACTCTAAATTTTCTTTTTATGGCCTTACAAGGTGTTGAAAAATAAACTTAAAGATAATTGGTGAAATCAAGCATGAAATCCCTTACAATTATTGAGAAAGAGGACTTCTTTGCAGCTGTAAATTCTAACAGTCGTGCATAGTGCACAGTCTACGTGAAAATAAAATAAGGAAAATGTGCAACTCTACGTTGTTTGCATGTATGTTTTTCCCAAACTCGTGCACACATAGAGAAAAGGCGGGACCGAAATTTGAATCAATTTATCTTGATTATAGGCTCAATTCCTACATCTGAGGGTTGGACAAGGCCGATTTTGATCCATGCAAATAAAAAATAGTGAGAAAGAAAGCTCTGGGATTTTGATCCAAGTCCCAGTATGGTCACCAATCTATTGGGCTTGTTTTCCACTTGGGTGAGGAAAAAAAATCCACTTAGTTGCCTTGTTAGGCTAGAAAGACAATACAAAAAATGGTTAGTTGATTAGTGGATCAGCCAAGGATAAAAAAAAGAAAATAAATAACAAGAACATAGAAACTAAACTAAACATATATAAACTAAAACGGATGCATGAAAGAGACACAAGAAATAGTTACAAATATGATTGATCTTCAAATTGATAACACGTAGGATAAGTATGGGAACTTATGACTCCCCTCTTCCTCCTTGGGAGGGCTCTTGAATACCCCAATTACAAATCTCTCTTATTCTAAAAATGGAAATACAATGGTGAAGACTTGATGGTTGAAGTTCTCAAGAGGAGATAAATGCAACACTTGCTATGGATGCTCAAGAGGCTCTAAGAGAATGATGGATTCTTCAAAAAAAATGAACAACATAACAATACTCAAAATTATTCTCTTTGTTTGCATACCTTGGTCATTTATTTATAGGACCAATGCAATATTTTTCATAACTTGCTTGTAGTGTGAATGGGAACCCTTTGAAGGTGCTTCCCATCCTTTCAATATCCCCAATGCTAGATTTCAGGCCGATTTTGAGGTCTTATCATGGTACACTTCGACCTAGAAGTGGTTGAGGTCGAACCAATTGCATTAATGCATCGTTTCCGCATAAATGTGGGTTCTTGTGGAGACAACCGCACAATACTCACAATTTGTACATCCAACGCTGTGTTGGCTCGTGTAGATGTGCACAAGCAAGCTTTGGGGAGATTGCGCTAAAATGCAATGATTGTTTGCATAGTTTTGGTTGTTTGCTGGATAAGTTTTGTAAATGCTTTAGGTATGTTGATTGATGTTGTGCTGGTACTTTGTTCAACCATTCCTTATATTGATGTGAGAAATTTTTTGTTGATAACACATTGCACTATTTTCTTGGTCTCGATATCAATCAGGATGCTTCAGGAATCAATCTATCTCATACTAAGTATGCCATGGATCTCTTGGTTAGATTCCACATGACCAACCACAAGTTGGAAACCACACCCTTTATGTCTGGGGTACATCTTGAGGATGGAGGGGATACACCAGTGGTGGACAAAGCCTTGTATCAACAACTTGTGGGGAGCCTTCTATATCTCACCCACACCTGACCAAATCTCTCATATGCAATAGAGGTAGTTTCCAGGTACATGAATAAGCTTCACGAGCTACAATGGAAGGTTTCCAAGTGAATCCTTAGATATTTTTAGGGCATCATAGGTTATGGGACCCAATATGCAACATGTTGTCCATTGGATCTCATGGGATTCACCAATTCTGATTGGGCTAGCAATAACACATATCACAGGTTCACATCTGGGTATGTGCTTAGTTTGGGTTTTGGTCCCATCTGTTCGTCGAGCAAAAACAAATTGGCTATTGCTCTATTGTCAACAGAGGCCGAGTCTAGAGGAGCGATCAATGCCATTCTTCATGCACTTTGGCTTTAAAAATTCCTCATCAAGATTGGCATCCAGTTTCATCGTCCGAATGTCTTTTGGTGTGATAATCAAAGTACTCTCAAGTTTTGTAAATACCCAATGCAACGACATTAGACCAAACACATCGATATCCATATGCATTACATCAGAGGGATGGTACATGGCATGATCACCAATGTTCAGTACTGTCCATCCACTGAATAGACTGCAAAAATCTTCACCAAGACATTTACTGAGAATAAGTTCCACTTCCTACACAATCATCTTGGAGTGAAGGACATAGTTGCTTAGCAACTACTTTTTTTCTTTCTTCATTTTTTACATTGTACTTTGAGGGGGAGGTTTTCCCATGAGGTTTTCCCTCTTTTCTCTATTTTTTCAGTGTTTCATTCTTAGATGCATTATACAATGGGTACCTAACGTGGCATTGGTTTCCGAGACCCATTCATTATGTACACTCTAGTAGTGTTCAGGGGTGTTGAAGATATTACACACTCACCTAGGTAATTATTTTCCTAAGTTTGTTAGTACAATGTTGAGAATGCTTTCTTATATGAGAATATTCTCTCTAGAGAATATTCCCCTACAATATAGGACACTCCTCTTCAATTCAAATTCAGTTACACTTAGTTACACAAATTTAGATTCATGCATGACAAGCTCAATTTATCACCAACAGTTGCATGTGTTTCTCTCACTTCCACATGTGTGACTCAGTTAACTAATGATTGCATGGATCAATTAACTAGGACAAGGTGGAAGATTACTTCAGTTTCTGTCAGTGAGTGTCTATATCTCTCTATATCACTACTATGGTGACTTCACTAATCCATGTAGATTATATCATGTGTAATATTTTACCATATTTTACTCATTAGTGAATACCAATCTTGATTATTTTCTCTCATATCTCCTCTCCTTCTCTCAATTTGCAATCTTTGTACGAATTCAAAGTCAGTTACACTTAGTTACACAAATTTAGATTCATGCATGACAAGCTCAATTTATCACCAACAGTTGCATGTGTTTATCTCACTTCCACACGTGTGACTCAATTAACTAATGATTGCATGAATCAATTAACTAGGATGCTCCTCTTCAATTCAAAGTCAATTAAAATTAATTACACAAATTTAGATTCATGCATGACAACCTCAATTTATCACCAATAGTTGCATGTGTTTCTCTCACTTCCACACGTATGACTTAGTTAACTAACGATTGCATGGATCAATTAACTAGGACACTCTTTTTCAATTCAAAGTTAATTACACTTAGTTACACAAATTTAGATTCATGCATGACAAGATCAATTTATCACCAATAATTGCATGTGTTTCTCTCACTTCCACATGTGTGACTCAGTTAACTAATGATTGAATAGATCAATTAACTAGGACTAGGTGGAATATTACTTCAATTTCTGTCAGTGAGTGTCTATATCTCTCTATATCACTACTATGGTGACTTCACTAATCCATGTAGATTATATCATGTGTAATATTTTACCATTTTACTTATTAGTGAATACCAATATTGATTCTTTTCTCTCATATCTTCTCTCCTTCTCTCAATTTGCAAGCTTTGTACGAATTGTCATTAGCTAGATTCTCCGTCCAGGTTTCACCACAATTCTACATGTTTCTTAGAGGGGGCACGACAAAAATTATGGAGAGTAGAATCTGTGGTCAGTGGTGAAGGGATATGTTTGGTCTCCAATGTTGTTTACTTTATTTTGCTACAAGGTTTCGATCAGGCATGATCCAGTCTCCTTGCATTTCTCTCGGACTTTCTATTTTTGTGAAAATTTTGATATTTTATTCTAGAGAAGAGAAATTGGGTTAAATCCTGAGCTTTCTCTTTTTCCATGGCTTGATTCTTGGCCTCATAGTTTGGCACATGGTATTTCAGTTTTATGGATTGTTTCCTTATTATGTCCTCTTAGCGTGTTCTTGAACAATGTTCATGTGGAATAGGAGGACCAAAAATTCATGGACAATGATGATATCGGGAAGGATAGATGGGTTCTTTGTAGGCATGAAGAAATTAGTCAAGTCAAAAGAAGTTCATTAATGATAATATCCTCCAATATTTCTATGCTTGATCAAGCCAATATAACTTAGAATACCAATTTCATGAGCTTTCTTCTTCTTTAAAACATCGAATTGACTCACTAGAGATTGTTAGGATATTTAGACACTTAATAGTTAGTTAAGATCAACTTGGTCCAATGTGTCGTTAGGTTAAAATGTGTTTCTTTATTATGCATTAGTATGCATTGTAAGATCAACTTGGTCCAATGTGTCGTTAGGTTAAAATGTGTTTCTTTATTATGCATTAGTATGCATTGTACTTCGACGATCATGATATGTTCCTGACATAGAGTGATCCAATGACTCATATTCTCCCCAATCTTAATGACTACATTGATCCTTGGCTTAGCACCCAATTGGTCCATGACATCTATTTAAATAAAATGGAGAATCATTTGTTGATGATCTATTGTAAGAAATTATCTATAACATGTTTTCTTTTGCATTAATAAATTGCCTCAAATGGTCACGTTGGTTGGGGCTATAGATGTTTTCTCATAGGTTTTTACTACGTAAAAACATCGATGTGTTGATATTTTGTCTGGTTGTCTGAGTGGTTACTAAAGGTATTTTTCCTCTGTTGGAATGACTGTGTTGTCGAACATGGTATCAAAGTGCATTTGAAGACCTGCTCCCATTGTAGATCGATATGTTGAAGTTGTGTTACTACATCTATGGTTTATGCTATATTTGTACATTTCTGGGCCTATAGGACTGCTCCATTGTGTATGGAGTGATTCTTTCAACTAAAAATGCTTTTTGTTTCACTCAAAAAGGTTTATGTTTTCCCAAGATACGACCATTTCAGTCAAATCCGGAGGTATAAATTCTAAATATGCCATTTTAAATTTTTACAAAGATAATATTTCAGTTTTATTTCAGTTTTTTGTTTTTAATTTCTGGGTTTCTACTCTTTTCGATTTGGGTATGCTCCTTTCCCCTTGCTTTGCATAATCTTGGAAAAACATAAACAAAGCGGAAAGGGTTTTCTTGTCTGCATCCACTCTTTTCTATGCGATCTATGTGCTCTCAACAAATCAGAAATAGAGGGAAAACTTACATTTTTCGGATAAGCTAACCGAGATCTAACCCTTCTTGTCGTCAAGAAGCGATTTTGTTTCATGTGTGAACACATGAAACTAGTTTTTTTGAGCACACATTCCAAGATTGTCGTCAACAACAACAACAACAACAACAATCTTTCTTCTTAAGATTATAATGTGTCTTGCACTAGCTCACTTGGTTAAAAGTTGCTTTATTAAGTAAGAGGTCTTGAGTTCAAGAATATTTTTTTGTTACTTTTTTTGAAAATGTTCATGTATTCAATGTAAAGTGCATTTCACTTAATTATAAAAGTGAATCACTATTAAATAAATTTAATATTTTATTTTAGGTTATTTCGTTTTGCATGGAACTTTCATTTATAAAGTAACTTCATTGTAAAAGTGATTTTCACTTGTTCTATAAAAGTGAGTCACTTCACAAGCAACTTATTTTAAAAGTGAGTTTATAAGAAAGTTATTGAAGGAGGGGCATCACCACATGGACCAAATTCTACTTACTATATGGTTCTTTGTTTATAGTCTATGCCTTTTTTTCAAAAGGGCATAACTTTCACATCCGAAGTTCGTTTTCAATGCCGTTTTTTTTTAAACAACCTATTTTTTCAAGAATTTTTCATCAAGACCATTAGTTTCATATTATAATCCATATTCTCTTCATATTTAATATGGATTATTCTAATGATTTTTTTCTTACCAATACCAACTACTTCTCATGGAAATCCCATATGGAAGATGCATTAAGAAGTAAAGGATTGTACTGGATTACCTTGGGAAAAGAACTAAAATCCAATGACGATGAAAATAAAGTAAATGGAAAAATAAGAGTGACGAATCACGTGGACTAATCATAATGTCCATCTCTCCTAATTTAAGGTTTCACCTTCAAGGATTTGATGTCCCAGATAAAGCTTTGGAAAATCTTGAAGCTGTGTTTGGTAAACACAATATTATTCAATCTCACTAGTAAGAAAATCAGTTAATGACTTTATGTCCCAATGATTTTCCTTACATTGAATATTATTTATCTAATTTCAAAACACTTAGAATTTTTATTTATAGATTGAAAAATAGATCTGAAGGAATACCGATGCATCTATAGTATTCTTTCTAAGCTTGGTAGTGCCTATTCTGTGTTTGCATCTACCTTTTATGCCATCAGAGAAGCTCTAGGGATTTATTACCAAAATCCCTCTCTTGAGTCTTTTTGTGATGCTTTAAATAAGCAAGATAAGTTTGTGCAACTTGGATTGATCAACACTGCAGGTACATCCAATAAATATTTAGTGGTCGAACAAAAAGATAAATCCAAGAATCCCAAGAAGCAACATTCTCGCCACAAAAACAAGCAAAAAAAGGGTCCCAAACCCTCTCCACTAGCTTATTCTTCTAATGGTGACAAAGGAGCAAAATCCAAAGATAAGAAGACTGACATAAATTGTAACTTTTATGGGAAAGATGGTCATGTGGATTCCAAATGTTTTAAAAATATGGAAGTCTTAGAAGCAATGATGAAGAAGCACAAAATAATTATTGACTCTTCTTCTTCTTCTTCTCATGGAATTGCAATTTCTTCTTCTAGTTTCTCCTTCAATGCAACTTCTACTTCTTCTTCTTTTGATGAGTGGCTTATTGATTTTGGAACATCTTATCATATGGCTAAGGATAAAACCATATTTTATGCTCTAAATGGATGTTACACCAATAAAATATTTGTTGGTGATGATAGATCTCTTAGTGTTGTAGGGTCTGGAATAGTCAAGTAGATAATGGTCATTTCAATGATGTATTATGTGTTCCAAGTCTTTCCTGCAACCTTCTAATTGTATCAAATCACTCATTTAGGTGAAGGTAAAACTGTAGAGTTTTCACCTCACCAAGTTGTAATCAAGGATTTAAAATGTCCTAAGCATGTCCTTGTAATTGGAATTGTTGATGATATTACCAAGTTGGATAAGTTTGAGAACTTTGGGTCATCATCTTTTCCATAATCTTTATTGTTAATAGCAATGACTTGAGAAAAATTTGACATGAGAGGTTTGGTCATTTAAACTATCGCTCATTGAAATGACTATGTAATCAATAGATGGTGACTATCCCTCCTCTTGTTTCTTGCAGAGATGGTGTTCGTGTCGTTTTTGTTCTTCTAAAAAATCATCGGGACAATTTTGATAAACACACCTCTTGGGACACCTCAACCCCTTTATAGCTTGTTCACAATGATTTGTGTGGTCCACTTTCTTCTCATTCTTTCTCTAGGTGCAAATATTTCTTAACTTTCATTGATGATTTCTTTAGATGCACTTGGGTTTACTTCTTAAAACTTAAAAGTTTTCAACAAGTTTTTGGCTTACAAGGTCCTTGTAGAGAAACAATCTAAACATTAACTTCAAAGTTTAAGAACAGATAATGGAGGTTAATATGCGGACAATAAATTTACAAGTTATTGCATTGCATAGAGCATTCAGATGCACCATATTGATCCATATACACCAGAACAAAATGGTGTTACTAAGAGAAAAAATCACACATTAAAAGACATGGCTAATTGTATGATCTGATCTAAATGATGAAGTCTTGATTGTCGGGCGGAAGCCATCAATTGTGAAAATTACATAGTAAATTGCACTCCCACAAAGTCTCTAAAACATATAACACTGGAAGAAGCATGGACAAACATTAAGCCAGATTTAAGCCACTTCTGTGTATTTGGTAGTGTAGCATGGGCTCACATTCTTGATGAGAAAATAAAATCTTTATAACCTAAAAGTGAGAAGTGTATTTTTGTTGGTTATTCTGAATATGTAAAAGGTCACAAAAATTTTCAACCTCATTCTAATGAAATTATTATTAGAAGAGACGTTAAATTTGATGAAAATATCTTGGCCTACGAGCCTAATTCGATGTTTGTGCCATCTATGACCCACATA
This sequence comes from Picea sitchensis, assembly GCA_010110895.2. Taxonomy (NCBI): domain Eukaryota; kingdom Viridiplantae; phylum Streptophyta; class Pinopsida; order Pinales; family Pinaceae; genus Picea; species Picea sitchensis. The sequence goes on from SNQJ01S0010448.1 coordinate 115,639, forward strand.
CCATCTTTTGTTCCAATTCTAGTTTCTTCTTCTTCTTCTGATGATGACAATGCGGATGAAAATCCACCTCCTCCTGCTCACCTTCCTTCAGATTATTTTCTTTAACATGAACCTACACCAGTACCACCACTTCCCAGATGGGTCAATTCAACTTGAGAAGTAGCTAGTGATCTTGTTGGTGATCCTTTAGATAAATGTTGAACATGTTAACACTTCCAACAAGTCTCTTCTCTTTTGGATCAATTTTTTGGGGTAAAGTTCAATTTGGGATACATTACAATTCATAGGGGACTCCTTTGTTCGTTGGTTTCACTGAGTCAGATTGGGCCGATGAACCTGATGATTGAAATTCTACTGTAGGTTATATTTCCAGGTTATGTCTTCAGTAGAAGTAGAGTGTCGAGCAACGGTTAATGCAAGTCAATGAGTCTCATGGCTTCGATACATCCTTTCAAAGTTTGGATTCCAATAGTAGCATCCAACCACCCTTTGGTGCGACAATCAGAGTGTTATTAATCAAGCCAAAGATCCAATTCAACATCGGTGCATAAAACACATTGAGCTACACATGTACTTCATCAAAAAGCTTATTCATGATCTAGTTATTGAATCACTCTTTTTCCCTACAAAAGATCAAGTTCATACATTTTCACAAAGTCTCTTACAGAAGAGAAGTTTTACAAACTTCAACATATGTTAGGAGTTCTGTAAGTTGTTATTAAGGGGGGGTAGGCTCTAATGCCTCCTTCCTTCTTCTATTGTGTCACCTTTTAAAATCCTTCAATCTTATCCCAAGTTGTTCTTAAGGGGGATGTTAGGATAGTTAGACATGGAGGAGTTAGTTAATATCAACTTGGTATAATGTGTCATTAGGTTAAAGTGTGTTTATTTATTATGCATTAGTATGCATTGTAATCCGATGGTCATGATATGTTCCTGACATAGAGTGATCCAACGACTCATATTATCCTTGATCTTAGTGACTACATTGATCCATGGGTTAGCACCCGATCGGTTCATGATCTCTATTTAAAGAGCACGGAGGGTCATTTACTAATGATAGATTGTGACAAACTCTTTGTAACATATTTATTTTGCATTGATAAATTGCCTCAAGTGGCCACATTGGCTGGGGCCGTGGATGTGTCCCCATAGGGGTTTTAGCTCGTAAAAACATCAGTGTGTTGATATTTGATTTGTTTGTGTGAGTGGTTACTAAAGGTGTTCATATTTTGTTGGAAAACATGTGTTGCTAAAATCATGATATTTCATTTTAAAGAAGAGAATTTGGGTTAAATCTTGAGGTTTCTCCTTGTCGATGGCATGTTTTTTAGCCTCACAGTTTGACACCTAGTATTACATTTTTATGGACTTTTGCTTTATTATGTCCTCTTAGCGTGTTCCTCAATAATGTTCATGTGGATGGGGAGGACTGAAAAGTCATGGACAATAATGATATTGAGAAGGAAAGACAAGTTCTTTGTAGGCATGAAGACATTAGTCAAGCCAAAAGTAGTTCATTAATGATATTCTCCTCCAATATTTCTAAGCTTGAACATACCAATATAAATTAGAATTCCAATTTAATGAGATTTTTTTTTCTTGAGAAACATCGAATTGACTCACTGGAGACTAAATGAAAAAGACTTCACTCTTTGGTCTTCTCACAACACACGTATTCCCTCTCATTTGCCTCCATCAATCAACATTGAGAGTTTGAATCAAGAAGGGATAATAGAAGTTGAAATAGTCTATCAGAATCAGGATCCTTTGGATATCGAAGGTGCAAGTCCCCCTCATTCTGGTGAGGGGTAGGAATAACAAGACAATGTTCACAATTAATCTAGTATGAATGTTCTTTAGAGTTATATATATTTTGTCTCAATTTCTCAAGCAGGGTGCTAGTAGAAATATTTGGAATTATCATTTGGAAGAAAACTTTTTGTCTATAGTTGTTAATCTAGAAGTATGTCTAGTCTTATGGAAGCTCTATGTGTTAGGATATTTAGACACTTAGGAGTTAGTTAGGATCAAATTGATCTAGTGTGTCTTTAGGTACAAGTCTGTTTATTTAATATGCATTAGTATGCATTTGTCGTTTTATAATCTAACGGTCACAATATGTTCTAAACATAGAGTGATTCAACGACTCATATTCTCCTTGATCTTAATGGATACATTTATTTGTGTCTTAACACCCAATTGGTCCATGATATCTATTTAAAGAGCATGGAGTGTCATTTGTTGATGATTGATTGTGAGAAACTCTCTTGTAAAATATTTTTCTTTTGCATTAATATATTGTATCAAGTGGCCATGTTGGTTGGGGTCGTGGACTATTTCCCTCTTCAAGGGTTTTATCCATGTAAAACCATTGGTGTATTGGTCTTTGATCTGGTTGTGTGAGTGGTTACTATTCGACAACACAGGTATTCCAACAGAGGACGAACACCTTCAGTAACCACTCACATAACCAGATCAAAGATCAACACACCGATGTTTTCACGTGGTAAAACCCCTACGGGGAAACATCCGACTAACCAATGCGGCCACTTGGGCAGTTTATTAATGCAAAAGAAAAATTGAAGAGATTTTACAAGAGAGTTTCTCTGTCCGATCATCGACAAGTACCCACTCCATGCTCTTTAAATAGAGATCATGGACCAATCGAGGTCAGTAAGCGGTCAGCTAGCCCGTTAAGGTCGAGGAGAGTGTGAACCGTCGGGTCACTCTATGTGGGGAACATATCGTGATAAAACCAGTTATACAACTACAAATGCATACTAATGCATACTAAAACACACTTTACTAGCGACATATTAGACCAAGTAGATCTTAACTAACTCCTAAGTGTCTAAATATCCTAACATCCCATAGAACAACTTGGGATAGAAGTTGGAAAAGGATTTACAATAATGACACAATAGGAGGAAGGAGGCATTAAAACCTATCCCCCTTAATAATGACTTTCGAGACTCCTAACATAGATCGGTTGGAAAGCTTCATACATCAGAACTTTGTGAAAATTTTTGCAAGTTGATCTTCTGTAGGGCGAAAGAGCGCTTCAATAACTTGATCATGAATAAGCTTTCTGATGGAAGTGCATGTGTAGCAGCTCGTGTGTTTACTTTCTGGTGATGTTGAATTGGTTCTTTAGCGAGATTGATGGCACTTTGATTGTCACACCAAAAGGCTGGTCCTTATCGTCTTTCAGATCCAAACTCGAAAGGATACATGAAACCACCGGGCTTCTGACTTGCATTACGGCCTTTCGATTTTCTGCTTCTCTTGAAGAAAGTGCAATAGCCTGTTGTTTCTTACGAGCCCAAGTGAAAAGTCTTGAACCAAGGCTGAAAACATAACCCCTAGTAGAATTCCAATCGCCGAGTCGCCCGGCTAATCGGTCCGATGGAAAAACCAACAATAGGGAGTCCCCACAGTACATGTGTATCCCAAAGCTGAGCGATTACCACGGACATAGCGAGGTATCATTTTAGCTACTTTCCAATGGCTTTCATGGGGTGTTTGCATATATCGAGGAACAAGACCAATAAAGGAAAGGTCGGGGCCAATTATGAGTCAGTATAAGAGGCTACCAACTAGCGGACGATCTGGGGGTGGCATCAACTTAGGGAGAAGTACAAGTGGAAAGAAGCGACTCGGTGGAAGGGAGAAGGGGGATGGTTTACAAGTCATGTGAAAGCGATGAAAGAAGGTCACAAACATGCCAAATTTGGGAAAGAAAAAATTCCTTCATTAGTTTGCAAACTTGGGTCAAGGAAATAGTGCAAAAATCCTAAGTCTGTCATTTCAAATTTCTTCTTAAGGCTAGTTTTCACATGGTTTAAAGTTTTGAGTCACTACTAGTAGGGATAAGGTCATCAACATAAGGACAAGGATGATGGGGTGGATTTCTACTTTCTTGGTATAAACATTAGGATCAGGATGGCATCTAGAGAATCCAATGGAAATATGAAAGCTATCCATTTTGGCATACCAAGCCTGGGAGCTGCTTGAGACCATAAAGAGATTTCTTGGGGCGACAAACAAGGCTAAGTCATTCTGGACTTTAACGGAGGTTGTTCCATGTAGATTTCTTCTTTCAAATGCCATGCATACAAGAAGGCTGATTTAACATCCATCGATGGACCTCCCATTTATCTTGGTGACAAGGAAAAGAACAAGGTGAATGGAATTAATTTTGGCTCTGATGGCAAAGGTTTCATTATAGTCAATGCCTTCAACTTGGGAAAATCCTTTGGCAACTAATCGAGGCTTATGTCTTTCAATGCTTCCATCTGATGAATACTTAGTTAGGTATACCCATTTGCATCTAACAGTTTTATTCCTTTTGGAAGAGGTACAAGATCCCAAGTATGGTTTTCCATTAAGGAACGATACTCTCCATTCGTATTTGTATCCCAATCTGGATGACACAGGAAGCTTACACCGTATATACGGATCATGAGTTTTACGAAACTTGAGCCAAGAAGAGGCTCAACGGAGCGTGAGCGTGTTGACGCTGATCTGAAGGATCACCAACAAGATCACCGGTACTTCATGTTGAACGGACCCATCTAGAGCGGTGGGCGGTGCTTGTTCGAGGTTCAAAGGAATCATCACGGAGGAATGTCGGTGAAGCGGTGGTTACTGTCCTCAACGTCATCATCGAAGAAGAATCGAATAGAAGCAGGAAGAAGGCACAAGCGCAAAAGATGGCTGTGGTGAAGCACTGCTTGAATTAGGCTCGTAGGCCAAAGAGATTTTCATCAAATTTAACATCTCTTCTAAGAATAATTTCATTACAATGTGGTTGAAGAGTCTATAACCTGACATCTTATGAATAACCAACAAATATACCTTCTCACTTTTAGGAACGCAATGCTTTCCTTTTCTCATGGGGAATGTGAGCCCATGCTATCTTGCCAAATACGGAAGTGACTTACATCTGGTTTAATTTTAGTCCAAGCTTCTTCGGTGTTGTTATATTTTAAGAGCCTTTGTGGGAGTGTGATTGACTATGTAATTTACCTGAGTTAGTTATAAATACTGTAGACTTAATCCCTTAAGATTGGATCATACAATTAGCCATTTCTTTAATGTCGCGGTTCTTTTTCTCGGCAACACCATTTTGTTGTGAATTATGGAGCAGTGTGTTGCATTTGGATTACTTGTGTAGTGTAGTCTGATGCTTGTAAAATTAGTGTTCACATAACCCTCCATTATCTATTTTAACCTTTGAATTTGATGTCGAGATTGCTTTTCTACAAGGGCCTTGTAGGCCAAAACTTAATCAAAAACTTCACTTTTGAGTTTTAAGTAAACCCAGAATGCGATACGGAAAGTCATCAATGAAAGTTAGAAATACTTGCACCCAAAAAGGAAGAAAGAGGACCACACAAATCCTTGTGAACAAGCTACAAGGCAGAGGCATGCCAAGAACTTGCGTTTTTCAAAAGCTGTCCCGATGATGTTTGCCGAGAACACAACCGGAACACACACCATCTCTGCTTGAAACAAGAAGAAGACCAGTCTACCATCATTGATTACATAGTTGTTGCAATGGCGATAGTTTAGATGACAAACCGCTCATGCCAAATTTCTCAAGTCATCGCTATGAGCAACAAAAAGCTGATGAAAAGATGATGACCCCAAAGTTGTCAAAACTTGTACAACACAGTAATATCATCGGCAATTCCGGTTGCAAGAACATGTTTAGGATCTTTTGGATCCTTGATTAAAACTTGGTGAAGTGAAAACTTGATGGTTTTACCTTCACACGAATGAGTGATTTGATATCTTGAGAGAAGGTTACAAGAAATAATTGAAACACATAATACATCGTTGAAATAATAACCATTTTGTACTCGAATTGTTCCAGATCCTTCAACACAAAGATATCTATCATCACCAACAAATATTTCCTTGGTGTTACGATCATTTTAGACAGAAAAGAAATATGGCTTTATCCTTAACCATATGATAAGATGCTCATGAATCAATAAACCACTCATCGAGAAGAGAAGTAGTAGTAGAAGGTGTATTGAAGAAAAACCAGAGCAAGAATTGCATGTCCATGAGAAGAAGAAGAAGAATCAATACCTACTGATGTTGTGCTTCTTCATCGGCTGCTCAAAACATGCCATCTTGAAACATCTGGACTCATCATGACCATCTTTATTACAAAGTTGCAATGTTTGTTAGTATTATTTTTTATATTTTGATCCTTTGTCACCATTAGGAGATGAAGCTATCACGGTGGGTTTGGGACCCTTAGGTTGTTTTGTTGTTGTAGCGAGGATGTTGCTTCTTGGGATACTTGGGTTTTATCTTTTCTGTTTGGGCAACTAAGGCTTTGTTTGAGGTACTGCAGTGTTGATCACTCCAAGTTGGTCATAAATATCTTCCTCTATATCAAAGAAGTACAAAGGAATCAAAGTGGGGTCTACATAAGATTTCCTAGAGCCTCTTTCATGGCATAAAAGTAGATACAAACACATAATATACACTAGCTTAGAAAAGAATACAAGATATATGCAACCTCTTCCTTCATTTTTATCTTACATTCTTCACATAAAAGTGTGAGTGTTTTAAACTTAGATGGAGTAGTCTCCAAGGCAAGAAAAATCACTTGGACTCAAGATTAGTACTTCATTTGATTTTTAAGCTTTGTTGATATGAATAATATTGAATTTACCAAACCATGATTCAATCTTGTCCCAAGCTCCTTTGGGGTCATCAATTCCTTAAAGATGGTACCTTAGATGGAGAGATGGACATTCCAATTGGTCCGCGTTAGCCGTCATTCCTATTATCCCATTTTGGCTTTCTTATCATCATCATGGGAGTTGTTTCCTTTCCCATGGTAATCCGATACAAGCCTTTACTTCATAATAAATCTTCCATGTGGGATTTCCATTGGAGTAGTTGTTGCTAGTAAGCATGAAAATACTTGTAGAAACCATATTAAATATATAGATAATGCAGATTTAAAACTAAAAATAATGATCTGGATGGAAAGATCTCGAAAAGTTAAGAGGTTTTAAAAAAGCGGCAGCAGAACTTTAGATGTGAGTGTTATGCCCTTTTTTAAAAAATGCATAAGCGGTAACCAAATAACCCATTGATAGTGTAAGCTACTTTATGAAGTGACCCACTTTTTATAAGAGTGGATCCGCACCTAATGAGGTTACCTTATAACAGAAAATTTTCATGCAAAAACTCTAAAATAGGAAATATAAATCTACTTATGTTGATTCCTTTTATACTTGAAATTGAAATGCACTTTACAATTTTTAGCATGAACTTTTCAAAAAGTAACAAAGAGAGACTTGAGCTGAAGACCTCTTACTTAATAAGACAAGTTTTAACCAAGCGGTCTAGCAAAACATTTTAATGTTTAGAAGGAGAGTTGTTGTTGTTGTTGTTGTTGTGGAAGGCGACCATGGAGCATGCTCAAAAAACTCTTTTCACACAAGGAAAAATTTCCACTTCTCGATGACAACAAGGTTGAATCTCGGTTAGCTTAGGAAGAGATACACCTTTTTTCCTACTCTGTTTCTGATTTTTGAGATAAAGCACGAGAAGCCGCGGGACAAAGAGAATATCCAGATCTAAAAGAGTAGCAGCCAGGAAAAAAATACAAACCGAAATAAAATCAAAACTTTGCAAAATTTAAAATGCGTATTCAGACTCTATACCTCCGGATCTAAGTACATATTAGCCATTATATTGGGAAAAGCGAAACCTTTTTGAGTGAAAGCGAAAGTGTGTTATTGAATGAAAAGCATGCTCCAGATGCAATGGAACAGTCCTTTCAACCTAGAAATGTACAGAAATGCTAGAAAATGGATATGAGGCAACTCGGCTACGATCTCAATCACAATAGAGCGAGGTCTTCAAAGCAGGCTACGATACCATATTCGACCACGAATTATGAGAGGATGAACACCGCCGGTAACCTCACATAACCAGATCAAATATCAACACACCGATGTTTTCATGGTAAAACCCCTACGGGAAAAAATCCACGACCCGATAGCGACCACTTGGGGCGGTTTATTAATGCAAAGAAAAGATTCTGAGATTTTACAAAGAGAGTTTCTCTGTCGATCATCGGCAAATGATCCTCATGCTCTTTAAATAGAGATCATGGACCAATGCGGATGTTAAGCCACGGATCAATGGCCGTTAAGATCGAGGAAATTATGGTTTCGTCGGATCCCGCTCTATATGGGGTATATAAATTGACCGTCCGGTTATAACTACAAATGCATACTAATGCGTACTAAAGAAACACTTTTACCGGATTGCCTAACTACAAATGCATACTAATGCATACTAAAGAAACACACTTTTACCTAACGACATATTAGACCAAGTAGATCTTAACTAACTCCTAAGTGTCTAAATATCCTAACAGTTACTGAAGGTGTTCGTCTTTTGGTTGAATACCATTTTTGGTCGAACATGGTATCAAATCTCATTTGAAGACCCACTCCTATTATAGATCAAGATTCAAAGCCACGTTGTCTTTCTTCTATTTCTATGCATTTTTGGGTTGAGCAGACTATTTTATTGCATCCAAAGCGTTGCTTTCAATTGGAATAGATTTTCGTTTCACTTTAAGAGGTTTCTATTTTCCGAAGATATGACCTTTTTTTTTTCAGATTCAGAGGTATAAATTCAAAATACACTTTTTTTCTTAATTTTTTACAAGGTTATTATTTCGGTTTTTTGTTTGTTATTCTCAATTTTCTACTCTTTCTAGTCTACATATGCTCTTTCCCATGCGTTTTGTGCGATCTCAAAAAATAAAAAACAAAGTGGGAAGTGTTTTTATTTTCTGCATATGCTCTTTTCTTTGTGTTGTATGCGATCTTAGCAAATCAGAAACAAAGAAAAAAGTTACATTTTTCGGGTAAGCTAACCAAGATCTAACACCATTATCATTAAGATTCGTTTTTTATTTATTTATTTATTATTATTATTATTTTTTATTTTTAGCAAAATTTAGGTTGTTTCTTGTGTGTGGCTATGTTTTTGGGGTGAGTACCCACTTCGAAGCAAGAACAACAACAACAACAACACCTATGTCCTCCTTCACTAGAAATGCTACATATTTTACTTTAGCTCACTTTTGATTGAAAAATGCTTTATTCAATAAGAGGTCTCGAGGTTAAGTCTCTCTTTTTAAGTTACTTTTTGAATTTTTTTATGCAACCTTTAGTTATTTCATTATTTTATTGTAAACCACATTTCACTTAAATTATAAAAGTGAGTCACTATAAAATAACATCAAGATGTTTTATTTTTGAGTTATTTTTTGCATGCAATTTTAATTTATAAAGTAACTTCATTATAAAAATAATTTTCACTTATTCTATAAAAGTGGGTCACTTCATAAGTAACTTATTTGTAAAAGTGAGTTTATAAGCAAAATTAGAGAAGGAAGAGCATCACAACATGGGTCAACTTCTACTTGCCATGTGACGCTTTGGTTACCATTTACATCTTTTTTTAAAAATGACATAACTTTCACATCTGTAGTCCATTTTCAGTGTCGTTTTTTTGAAAGATCCTATTTTTTCGAGACCTTTCCATTTTGACAGTCAATTTTATCTTTTGAATCCATATTATCTATATATTTTAATATGGTTTCTCCAAGTGAGTTTTTGTTGGAGAAATTTCTATTTTCGGCACACTAGTTCAGTGGGAGTAACACTAGTTCAATGGGAGTTAACTAACTAGTTTTATTTTAGACTTTCTAATCTTAGACCATCACTATTATGCATGCATTCCTAATTATAGGATATCATTGCCTATATGAGTGAAGATCACTCACTCATTGACAAGATAATAATATGCATTGATTCTCATTATTCATTGTGTATCTCTCTTTCTTTTCTTGATGATCTTTGTTTGTGTACGCTTTAGCTAGGTCTCCTGTGCAGGTTTCCATGAAACACTGACATGGTATCAGAGCTACGGTGCTTGGAGCAAGCAAGGCAAGCCAAAGAATAAGGAAAATCAAAGTTTCGGCAAGCTAAATCCGTGGCCATACTTTTCAGCATTGATTTCTCCAAAAATATTAACATTTTGAGGAAATAGCTCAACTAGGAAGTAAATCGACCCATTCTACAAGTGGGTTTTCAACCGTTTGGCGAGATTCATCATTGTTTTCTCAGAAAGTAAGTCGAAAGATAGCCTCTTGAAACTGATATGAATCTGTGGTCGTACCTTTCTACAATGATTGCTCCCAAAATATTAATTTTTTGAGGAAACGATTCGTGAGGGAAGTAAATAGACCCATTCTACAAGTGGGGTTTCAACCGTTTGGCAATATTCCTCACCGTTTGTTCATAAAGTAAGCTGGAAGATAGCCTCCTGAAACTGATACGAATATGTGGTCATACCTTTCTATAGTGACTGCTCCCAAAATATTAAGTTTTTGAGGAAACGGCTCGCGAGAAAAGTAAACCGACCCATTCTTCAAGTGGGTTTTCAATCGTTTGGCGAGATTCCTCACCATTTTCTCAGAAAGTAGGTCGGAAGATCGTTTCCTAAAACTTATACGAATTTCCACTTAAAGTGCCCTTTCTGCCGTGATTTTTTAATTTTTCACTTGCAGATTGAGAGTAAATTTTTAGGGGTTCTTAGAAACAGTGGGAGAGATGGATATGGAAACTATTATATAGTCAAACTTGGTGGTAATGCTTACACCATACAATTATTTTTATTGGAATCCCAAGGAAAAATTCCAACTCAAAAGGAAAGGACTGTATAATTTGACGATGGCGACAAAAACAAAACCTACATCAACGATTGAGAAGATGATATGAGTGAACTGTAAGGATGAGGCCACATGACTACTTCTTGAGTTAATATCCACTGATCTATGGTTTCATGTTGTCACATGCAAGACTCCAAACGAGATCTGGACCACCTTGGAAGGACTCTTTGGAAGGCAGGATGAGATGCGAGGTCATATGCTTGAGGTAGAGTTGAATACCTTAGACCCTAAAAGTTTTAATAATATACATGATTTTTTTACTAAATTTAAATCTTTGATAGTGAGCTTGGGTGAATGTGGTATTGACAAGTCTACACAAACGAAACAACTTATTCTAACAATCTTGGCTAAGCTAGGACCATAATATGTTGTATATGTCTCCAATTTCCATTCTGGCAGATGTCTTTTTGAAAAAAATTGGAAATTGCCTACGTTGGCTCAGTTCATTGAGTCTCTTACACAAGAGTAGACAAAACTCATATAGATGGGCCTCATGAAAGATCCCAAAGCACATGCACTCACCATGCATGATGAAAAAGGGTCATCCAAACCGAACGGGAAGGATGGATATTCCAAACCCTTTAATGATTCTTCAGGTTCCAAAGACTCTTCATATTCCAAGAAGAAAAAGAAGGGAAAGCAATGCACTTACTACAATAAACCGAATCATGAAGAATCCACATGCATGAAGAAACATGTCAATCTTATGGCACATGCACTTTAACAGAACAACCTTGGAAACTTCATTCCAGAGGGAGTCAAGAAGCAGAAGGAAGAAGATCTTGCTCCTAAGAAAGGTAATCATCATGCTCTGGTTGTAATTAATACCTCATTTGATTCATGGATTATAGATTCTGGTGCATCCCATCATATAGTAGCGAAAGAGGAAGTTTTCTCTTCCTTGAGTCCATGCTCAAGACCCCCTATTCTCATGGGGGATGATGCCCTAGTAGCAGTAGCAGGAGAAGGGAGAGTGGAACTCCACAATGACAGTTTTGAGAATGTTCTACATGTTCCAAAGATTTCTATGAATCTTCTCTCAGTTTATCAGATCACTCATAAATGTAAAAAAAGCTTGAATTTACATCAGATTCAGTTTCAATAATTGACATGCATGAAAATTCCATCATTGCAATTGGTAAGGTGGATCACAAGTCAAGCTTGTATAAATTCACTAAGTTTTCTGACGATGAATCATATTTTCTACTTACACATAAGGAGAGTACTTTGCATGCCCCTCCAGTGCAACATGCATATACTCTTGTGCTTCCATTAGTTCCAGACATTAGAGATGATTCCATACATTCAGATTCTATACATGAAAATAAGAAGGTAGTATAGCCAGATAAGAAGTCGACGTTGAAGCTTTAGCAGATGCCTAAGAAGGAACAATTCACGCTTCAGGAAACAAGTATCCTTGCAGAGAATCCATTGGATTTGAGGAGGACTTGATCTCATCATGAGGAGCCTTCTCATGTATTTTCAGCTTCAGAACCTGCGATGCCCATGCATTGCTATATGGTTCAATCTACTGATCCACATAACTACAATAGGGTTGTGGGAATTCCATTATGACAAGAAACTATGCAGAAGGAGTATGACTCACTCCTACAGAACCAGACTTGGAATCTAGTTCCACTTCCACCAGAAATGAATATTTTCAGGTGTAGATGGATCCACAGGATCAAGAGGTACAAGGCTAGATAGGTTTTCAAAGGACTTCATCAAATCCATAAATATTTATACATCTTCATGAAGAGTTTCAGTGACCAAAAGTTTCATAATTTACAGGATCGTCTTGTAGTGAAGAACACAATTGCCTAGCATTTGTCATTTTCTTCTTTTGATACATTATCTTTTGAGGGGGGGGTTTGTTCCCACGTGGTTTTCCCTCTTTCCTCACTTTTATTCAGTGTTCATTAGTTGCATTGTACATGAGTACCTAAAATGGCCTAGTAGTTGGGACTCATTTTTTACTCCATAGTGATGTTCAGAGGGGGTGTTGGAGAAATTTCTATTTTCAGCACACTAGTTTAGTTGGAGTAACACCAGTTCAGTGGGAGTTAACTAACTAGTTCTATTTTAGGCTTTCTAATCTTAGACCAGCACTATTATGCATGCATTCCTAATTATAGGATGGCATTGCCTATATGAGTGAAGATCACTCACTCATTGATAAGATAATAATATGCATTGATTCTCATTTTCCATTATGTATCTCTCTTCCTTTTCTTGATGACATTTGTTTGTGTATGCTTTAGCTAGGTCTCTTGTGCAGGTTTCCATGAAACATTGACATTTTTTGCTTACCAATACCTACTACATTTCATTGAAATCCCATATGGGGGATGTACTAAGAAGTAAATGATTGTATCAGATTACCTTGGGAACATAACAAGCCCCCATTGATACTGAAAAGAAATCCAAATTGGATAATAATAATTATGAAGCACATGGAATAATTAGATTGTCCATCTCTCCTGATTTATGGTTTCATCTTCAAAAAATTGATGACCCAGATGAAGCTTGGAATAAGAGTGAAGTTGTGTTTGGTAAACAGAATGTGAATTGAGACCACTAGATTGAAAATCAGTGAATGAATTTAAGTACCAATTATTTTCCTTGCATTGAAGATCATTTATCTAAGTTCAAAACACTTAGAAATTTACTTAAAGACTATAAAATAGATCTAAAGGATGACCGATCCATAAATTTTATTCTTTCTAGGCTTGGTAGTGCATATTCTATCTTTGTATCTACATTTTATGCCATTATAGAAGCACTATGGAGTGCTTACAAAGCTCCCAGTCTTGAATTTTTTTGTGATTCTCTTATTAGAGAGCAAGATAAGATTTTGCAATTTGGAGTGATTAGCACTACAGGTACATCTAACAAATCCTTAGTGGCCCAACATAAAAGTAAATACAAGCAACCCACGATGCAACATCCTTGCAAAAATAATAAAAACAAGTGTCCCAAACCCTATCAACTAACTTCTACTCCTAACAGTGACAAAGGAGAAAAATTTAAAAGTAAGAATACCGCCACACATTGCAACTTTTATGGGTGATATGGTCATCTGGAGTCTAAATGTTTTAAAAAGATGGAGGACTTATAAGCAACGATGAAGAAGCATAACATCAATATTGATTCTTCTTCTTCTTCTACCTCTTCTTCTCATGGACATGGACTTTCTACTTTTGGTTTCTCCTTCTTGCAACTTCTACTTCTTTTTATGATAAGTGGATTATTGATTCTGGAGCATCTTATCAGGTGGCTAAGGATAAAGCCATTTTTTTTGCCCTTAATGAATGTAACACCAAAAAAATATGTGTTAGTGATGATATATCTCTTAGTGTTGTAGGGTTTGGAACAATTCATGTAGACAATGGTCATTTAAATGATGTATTATGTGTTCTTAGTCTTTCCTGCAACCTTCTATCAATGTATCAAACCACTCATTTAGGTGAAGGTAAAACCATGGATTTTTCATCTCACCAAGGTGTAATCAAGGATTTAAAAGATCCAAATCATGTCATAACAACTAGAATTCTCAATGATATTACTAGGTTGTACAAATTTGACAACTTTGAGTCATCATCCTTTCTATTAGTTTTTTTTGCTCATAGTGATGACTTGAGAAAACTTTGAAATCAACGGGTTGGTCATCTAAACTATCACTCATTGAAACAACTATGTATTCAACATACAATGATTGTTCTTCCTCTCATTTATTGTAGAGATGGTGTTTGTTCTAGTTGTGTTCTCGGTAAACATCATCAGGACAATTTTGAAAAACATGCCTCTTGGCACACCTTGGCCCCTTTGAAACTTGTTCATAGTTATTTGTGTGGTCTACTTTCTTCTCCTTCTTTCTCTAGGTGCAAGTACTTCTTAAATATCATTGATGAATTCTCTAGACGCACTTGGGTTTACTTATTCAAACTTAAGAATGATTTTTTTGACATATTTTTGGCCTACGAGGCCATTGTATAAAAACAATCCAGACATCAACTTCAAAGGGTAAGAACAAATAATGGAGGTGAATATGTTAACAACAAATTTAAAGTTACAACATTGCACAGAGAATTCAAGTGCACCATATTGTTCCATATACACCACAACAAAATGGTGTTGTTGAGAGAAATAATCACACATTAAAGGAAATGGCTAATTGTGTGATCCAATCTAAAGGATTAAGTCTTCATTATTGGGCTGAAGCCATCAAGTGTGCAAATTACATAGTAAATCACAGTCCCACAAAGGATTAAAAAAATATAACACCAGAAGAAGCATGGACTAAAATTAAGCCATATGTAAGCCACTTCCATGTATTTGGTAGTATAGTATGGGCTCACATTTCAGACGAGAAAAGGAAAACATTATAGGGTAAAATTGAGAAGTGAATTTTTGTTGGATATTCTGAATATGTCAAAGGTTACCAACTTCTTCAAACTCATTCCAATGAAATTATTATTAAAAGATATGTTTAATTTGATGAAAATTTCTTAACCTATGAGCCTTATTCAACATCTGTACCATCTTCGACATTTGTGTTATCTTCAACGTTTGTGCCATATTATGTTCCTATTACGATTTCTTCTTGTGATGATGACAACAAGGAATAAAAATTCACCTCCACTTGCTTAGCTTCCTCCATATGAGTCCATTGAATATGAACCTGCAACAACACCACCACCTCACGGATGGGTTCATTCAACACAAGAAGCAGTTGGTGATCTTTCCAATGATCCTTTTTTTAGATACCTAATCCTTAGGGATTGAGGTACATTGTAAATATATTATAAATATTAATATAAGAGAAATACAAAGATTCATAGGTGAATGGAAAGTGTCATTGGAGGTCTTGGAAGATGAAACCAAGAGTCATCTCCTCAATGTATTTATGTATGGCTCACATTAATGAAAAACACAGATCCTGTTGACAGGCGAAATTGACCGTCCGTCAACTGGAAGAGTGGAACCGGTCCGGGGTTGTCTAATAACCCAAGCCGTTTGGGATGAACCACCCTGATGGGTTTAGCGGCTCCGTTATCCGATCTAAGGTCCTAAGAAAACAAAAAGAAAAAACTACTCTAAACTAACTAATTAAAACTAACTATTAAAACAAATTAAACTAATCTAACTAAAACTAACTATTAAACAAACTAATATAACTAAAAGGAATAAAACAAACTAATAAACTAAACTAACTAATCTATATATACAATCTACTAACTAATACTATACTAACTCTAACTAATTTAAATAACTAACTACTAACTGAAATAAAACTTATTCAAAAAATGTACAATATCTACAATTTTACAGATTTAAATAAAACCTGGAAAACTCATTTATATTCTGCCCTAAGACAGAGAAAGATATTTTTTGTTGATTTTATAATTTTATGAACAGAAATAAAACAAAACTAACTAAACTAAACAACTAATATACTAATTGTAACTACAAATCTAACTAACATATATATAACTAAACTACTTAAACTGTACTAAAAAAATAAATAACAAACTGACCTGGAGAAACACTCCAGATTTGTCCTGTGTATGATGATTGTGCTAGCTGATCGGAGGGAGGAAACCCACACCGAATTATCAAGGAGCTGTTCGTAAATGATAGCTGCAGTGCTCTTCAAGTATGATTACAGGACAAACAAGACATAAAAATCACAACAATCATATGATTTATAAATCTCCACAGTTATATAAACCCGTATGCAAAGACTTATATGAAATAATTCAATTGATGAAGAAGAGAAATCTGTCATTCATTAACTGAATAGAGTAATTGCTGTATTTTTAAGTATTGAAAGAAATCAGACATGGATCATATTAATTAAATCACATCATTCTGCAAAAGACTATGATAGCTAAA
>SNQJ01S0010448.1:132335-160971 GCA_010110895.2 Picea sitchensis
ATCCCATGCAATTTCGAATTTACCTGAAAAGGGTAAAAAATGGACAAGTTAGAAGGATCCTTTATTAACAAAATAATAAAAATCTAATGCTATAGACTAGCTACAGAATCTTGCGATTCTGTAGCTGGTCTAAATAAGACACATAATCAACATTAAAATTGATTGAGAATCTTTTAAAGAATTAAATTCAATTAACATCCAATATCTATTTGAAAACGAATCATTGAAATTGAACTGGTTATACCATTTGAAATCAAACAGGATCCAGATCAATCAAATGGTTACAGAGATACGTGTACTCTGTTTTTTTTGTTACCACAAAATAGAACGAACAGAATCGTAATCAATAGTTGTGAAATCGTTTGATATCAATGTGAAACCGATATAATCAAAACAAATCGTAGGCAATTTTTATGATGCCTTATCAACAGGAGATACGATCGCATCCAGACCAGATCATTTTCAAATCGTTATAACTGTATTGTCATAGCAAACGATTCATGCCACGAGTGGATTAACTCAAACTGGTGCGAAAATCAACTCAAATAAAATCATAACAGGATCAATTAATTGGTAACAAAATTCGTAAGAATTATCCGATCATTGGTTATTGCAAATTGGGAAAACAAGATCGATTCCATTCAAACGAATTATAACCAGATTTGATAAAGATAACCTAGGTTGACCAATTTGTTTTGCAAATTTAAAATCAAACAGAGCAGCCATTATAATCCGAATCCAATTCATAAAACCATCTTGCCAACTCAAGATATGGGATAATCCAATCAGAATAAGAACAAATGGAACAATTAAGTTTTTCACATAATTATTATAAACCATTCCACGATTCGGGCGTATTTGCATAGGCTTAAATGAGAGCATTGTTTTCGTAGAAACAGAGTCGTTCTTTCCAAATTGAGACCGAACAGAGTTGTATTCCTGTTCTTAAAAGATTACATGACACAATATATTACAAGATCGTAACAACCAAACTCATTGAAATCGTTTGCCAATCACAACACATGAACCATAACGAAATCATATCCAAACATGATCGTATTCTAAATTGAGCATGAAAAACTTCCTGTTCAGAGTAGATACAAAACGAATTCAATTTAAAACAGACCATCAGTTTCGTTAACTTAATCAGACAAACGAACAAATCAAATACAAACGAAAACCATTCAAATCCAATAAAAATATATCAATGGCTAAACTGGGAATGATCAACTCATGTATCTAAAACGAAATTCCATTTATTTTTAGCAAAGTGAAAAGTATACAGGATGAACACATTATGACAGAGCCATTCCAAAATATAAACAGAGCTATTCGAAGACCAAATTCCAATCACTATATTAATCCTGATCACTCACAAAACTAAAATGATATCAAAATCATACCTGTATGGTGAGTAGACAGCTTGATCATGACAATTTGGAGTTGATAACGGCTGTGGCCGATTCAACATTCTTGAAAATGATGGAACCAGTGGTTCTCTGCTCCGTATCAGTCGCTTGGAGTTTGTCTCTTTGGCTGGTCAATACTGCAACTTGACTTTCCAGCGATTGAATTTTCGATTGGAGTATGGGAACGTCGATGTAGTATCGTTCCAACCATAAATCACATTGGTCACAGGACGACCGTATGGGTTTCGAAAGCACAGGTGAGGATTTGATTGCATTGCCAAGGGTTTCGTTAGGTAGTTTGATACCAGGGTAGCTTGGATTATTTCTTAGGCAAGGGGGAAGATTCGAAACGAAATCATAAGGTGGATCGGGGCATAAACCCTGTGAGTAAGGGTACTCACTGGCTAAAAAACGTTCTACGTCAGAGTCTGAATCCTCACTAAGGACTATGGGCTTTTTCTCGGCAGAGGGTTTAGGTTTGTTTCTAGCCATCCTTGAAATAAGCCGAGCGTTCTTTTTACCCTTAGCAATAACAGTAGGGTTTGCCTTGGCCCTTTTGCCTACGGGATTTTTAATAATCTCAACCTTCTCTGTTATAATGTCTGGTAAATCAATGTCAGGGTCGGCCGAGGGCTTAGGAGAGGGAAGTAGGACATGGAAGGCCACGGGTGGCTGAACATTGGTTTCATTAAACACAAGCTTGTCAACCTGGACAAGGTCTGTATCATCAAAATCATTTCGAGTGATGAAAGCTCTCCAACTATCACCATGTAAACTCAAGTGATAAACAATGATAAGTTTAATAAGTCCATGGTGGAACAGGCCACTGTCGGCCTTCTGCCTTTTAAAACTTTTAGACATTTTATATAGGCTATGTTGAAAGTAAAAGGGCATATTTAATGGGTATCCCATAAAATTCATTAACAAACGTAGGTGGTAGAGAAACACGAGTCCATATCGACCTTCATAGGTACAGAACTGTTTGACTATTATGAAAAGGTCATGCCATCGATTTTTCAGCGTAGAGATGGGCATACCTCTGTCACAAGAGGTGACCTTTCGGGAGATGAACAGTAGTGGCCATGGAACCTCTTCCACTTTCAAATTTTTGAACCAACGCTGGCCCATGACAGGTAACCCTGTAGCAGAACTGATAAACTTCTCATCGATCTCCAACTGTATGTCACCCACCTTGTCTCTATAGCCATCAAACGTCAGAGCGAACTGCTGTGCCACAAATAAGTTAAAACCCTCAAATCTCTGCACGAAGGTAAGCCAACCGTTATGCTCCAAGTCTTTCTAGGCATTGTCAAATAACAGTAAGGCTTGGCTGCCGTTCGGTTCGATTCTCACCACCGGTGCCATGGAGCCGAGCACACGGTAAGTCCAGGGTTTGGATCATAGCACACACAGGAGAAGAATGCACGAAGGGTTACCCGAGTTAATAGAGGTAAACGGGAATAAGGGATAGGCATAAATGTCATCGTGCGAAGGTGGTGGAGCTTATCTCTGCCATGCATAATAGTTATTGCCAAAGTACAACCACCGAATTTCATAGCTGTTCAACCCATTATAGCATAGTTAAACAATGAAGTCACTTGGCCGACCAATGAATCCAATGGTAAGTGTATAAACCAACGCACGCAATCAACATTGTGCCATAGTTTTAAACCATTAACATACAATTTGAAACCAATACCAAAATATTTAACCATGCGCCAATGTATCAACTCATATCAATAATTTAACCAATGTGCCAATGGGTCTTCATATAATCAACATACCAATAGTTATGAAAACACGAACATAGGCATTATATTAAAATATATATATGAAGGATTTAATCATAACACCTATGTATTTTCATGAAACCAATGGTCAAGTAGGTCAAATAAAATGCAAATCCAAATGGCAATGCATTACAAAGTCAATAAAACCGAGTCACACAATCAATACAAGAATGTTCAATGAGTATAGTTCGAAAGTTTTTCCAGCTGCATAATAATAAGTGCAATGTAAGCGCAATAGGCATATTGACAAGAAGGATCATGACAGTTCAAATAATGATTTCAATGCGACTTCGAAAGACTAAGTTTTCACGCTTACAGTCGTGAAAAAAAAACGAAGGTAAATGTGCAAATGTCGCAAAAATAAAAGTGTCGTTTATTTAAAAATTGCGACGAAAAATCGATGTTTGCAAAACATTGGTGTAGGCAGCTTATAAGACAGTAGAAAAATGTGAATTGGCTGCCAACAGATCCGTAAAGTTATTTCCTTTTCCTATCAATGGTATTAGAGCTTGGTGTCTTTTTTTTTATAACTCCATGATCTCTAGAGATTATTTGTCCTGCTACAATCTATGCAATCTGCCATCCAATCCTTGCATGTGTGCAGAGAAACCCTAAAACACCTCCTCACATACATGAAGCCCTAATATTCCGTGTCATTAGTTGGAAAGAATATGGTTGGCATTCTCTAGCATACATTCTTAGTCGGTTGGGTATTCTTTTCTCTCTCCCTTGGCATTTATTTTTTATTTTTTTTGTGGCTAAGAATTTTAGTGTGAAAGATTCAGGCTTGGTGATAGTTAGATGCTGCCAAGTAATTGCTAGAATTGAAGAGACACTTCATGAATGAATTCCATAGAGCTTTTGAACAATAGATATAATATGAATAGATTGTTGTCTTGGAATTCTTCTATCTCCCGCATGAATAGAGGTTGAAGAATTAGGGATTACAACATTAGAGAAAGTACATTCATGTACACTACGAAATCCATGAGCACTAGGAAAGTGAAATGACCAAACTTCATTCTGTAATGATTGAAGAAAAGAAAACCATCACAACCAATCGTTAGTTGCAATCAACATGCCTTGAGGCACTTGAATTCTAGACGAGTTGATGAGAAATACATTATACGATCTCTGGAGAAGCTTTTCAAAAAAGAAAATGAGATCCACAGTACCATTTTTTGTAGGCGGCGACATGTCCATCGCCTAGAGAAGCACATCCACCATCATCATTTTCTCTATTTCACTAGCATTGCCAAGAGGGGGTTGTTGCAGTTAGATTCCATAGTTAATGAGTGTTTGATCAAGCTCCATCTATGGAAGTTAATACCATCCTTGCCTAAACAACACACTCATTATAGAATATCACTTCCTTCACTTGTCAAACAAGCTAAGAAGTCCAATGATCCACCCATAATCTCTTCACCCCAATGATTTAGGGTTTTGTCTAGGTTATAGACTTTAAGGATGAATTTTTGGATTGTAGGAAAGATTTCTTGTGCTTGGGAGAAGGGCACATGACCTAAGAGGCTCACATATAGGGCTAGTCGGTCAGAAATCAAGAAAAATGCATTATCTCATCTCCATTGTTGGTGTGGTGTTGACTGGCAAAGAAAGTTGCCAAGAACGGTCCAGAAAGATCAAACACACTATGGTTTTTAACAATTTGTGGGATGGCATTTATGAAGGAGAGGATGATGATGTACCTACCAAACCTACATCAAATAAGGATATTTTCAAATGGAATAACAAGGACAAGTGTTGGTGCCCAGGGGGCAGACCCGGGGCTAATCATCAATCCACCAACAAAACCCTTAGACATTGGTCCTTTCAGCATCACCTGCAATCAAGTGAAGTCTCACCCAAGGCATCTAGAGGGGATGCATGAAACAAGCTTTTGCAGTGATGAGGGGAAGTGAGGCATTCAACATGTCCTTACTAACCATATACTCATGTGTATAGTTTCTATTAGTTAACAATTACTTTACTTGACATGCATTCATACACCAATTGCGACATTATAACATCATATATGAATAACACATTCATCATAATTTTAAGCATTTATCATCATTACATGAAAAAACAACACATCACGAAACAAGGGCTTAACATGGTTCACCCAACTTAGGCTACATACACAATGACTAGGTTCTTATATTAGTCATTTATAATCTTTTTACAACTGCGTACTGTGCTACAAAATATGCAACAATAACATTACTGAAACCTACCTAGCTATTTTGTTGCAGTGCAAGCTTCACTCCTTAGTCATACCTCACAAATTCCTAAAAAAATGACGATCTCAAAAGAACTTCACACCATAAACCTATCAACCACACACTACTAGCCCCATTCTACCCAAAACCCCATTACAATTTATAGTTTTACAAAAGGGCTAAGCCCATTACAATGTGGACAAAATGTTCCAAAACCAAACTAATTTTTGCCTTTTGCGTGTTGAATCTAGCATATGCTTCAACTTCTTTACACGTGCGCTGATCCTTAGCCAAAATGTCACACGATCCGTTCCTGCAAGATTCCCAAGACTTATCCAAAATGCTTGTCCAATAATCCCCCAACACTCACTTGTGGCTCGTCCCGAGCCACTCAAACCTTCTTCTAGTTTGCCATGAACTTTTCAAATGTCTCATTTGTTTTTGTGGCCTGCTCCTTTACCTGTGTCTCCTTTTTCAAAATTGTGTCGATTGTTTCGGTAGTAACTCGATCTTGTATCTTCTCAATACTTTCTTCGACTGCCTATTTGATTATACTTGGAGTGGTTGCTAAGGATGTTGTCACCATATAGGATTCTTCTTGTAGTACCTCGATCTTTTATGCACGAGCCTGCTGCTCCTCCCTTAGCTGATTCATTTCTGAATACAACTTCTTGTTCTCATCCATTGTCGTTACCACCTCTACTGGCAGTAATGTGCCCATTGCTTCTTTGAAATTCCATGCATTTTCCTGTGCAACCTGAATCTTCTGGTTGATCTCCTCTTTCTTCCTATATTCAGTTACTTGGATCCAAACACCTATGGTTTCTACATAGAGTTGAGCACATTCTTCCTCTAGGCTCTTTATGCTCTCCACAACTATGGTCATTGTCTACTCCTTTTTCTCCCTTTCTTTTGATGGAGTACTCGGTGTCATGTACACTTCTAAGTCGATTATATGTGTGTGGAAGCCCTGTATAACTTCACTTATTTTCATTAATTGTTCTTCAATTTGGGCCTCCATCTCTATCCGAGCCTCTGGGAGTTCATTGTATACCTTCTCAAATGCCTGCTCATCCTTTCGACCTTCTGCGCGACATCATCTCAGTCCTGCTTGACTTTTCTATATTCCATATCCAACGCTACATTCTTAGTTGTAACCTTAACCAACTCATTTGATGTATTTTATGCGTGCAAGTTCATCTCTTGCGTCACACTCATATGCAATTCTTGTAGTACATATGTTGGCAGTTGAGATAAGACTAAGTTAATGTGACCTAGTTCCCTTGCTTGTTCCTGCATCTCCATCGTGGGGAACTCTATCACCCTTGTCTCTAACTTGATCAATCTGTGTTCGCCTGCAACCGCTAATGAATGAGATATTTCCAGTCCTGCCTCCCCATTCTTAGTTATGCTTGTTCTCTATTCCTCCTTTGTCTATCGCACATATGTGATGTTTGTTGCATCTAGCAGTTGGCGCAACTCAACCATCTGCTCCTACATCCTCCTGTGCATTTATTCCTATTGGTGTGTTGTATGCTGAAACATATCATCTGTGACTTATTTCACTTGATCACTGATCTTTTCCAAGTCTTCCTCTATAAAGTCTTGGATGGCAGCTTCCTTGACGAATTTCTGCTTCATCCGTTGTGGTATGGATCTCCCTATCTCTAGTTCTTTTTGTTTCCTATCTATGCGTGATGTTGTCTTCTGGGTTGTTTCTCTACTACCATTTCCTCTTTCATGTTTGCCTCTTTCTTCATCATTATTTATCTCTTGGACTTCTAGGTTTTGTTTCTCTGATGGACATGTTTCTACTGGTGGAATCTTCTACTCGTCGTCCCAATCGACCATGATATGGCCCATCTCCTCATCAGTTAACATGTATTGTGTGGGAAACCATTGTTGATCTGAGTCCCTTTTTTGTTTGTACAAACATATGGTTGTGCCCTGCCTTAAAGCATTCCACTGCCTTATACGCGTCAACCACCTATGGTGGTATGTGCGACGTCCTCTCAATCCAGTCTCTAATGGTTTCTTTATACAGATAAAAGGCAACATTGTTTTCCATTTGTCATGCCTTGTGTGTAGTATACCATAAATTTTGATATCGCATAGCTAGACATGGCTTGTCCTTGACTCCTAAAAACTATGTGTCATCTGGCTCCCTCCATGCAGATAATGCTATTAGAATTAACAGTCAAACATAGTGGAATTCAGTCCCTTTATCACGTGCTTCCTCACAATCAATTAGAAATTGGTTGAGTAAGAATGTTTCCCAGTTCATCTAGATTCCCTCGACGCACCTTTTAGCTACCCTTATGACTGTTGTTGGGACTTGATCTTTCCTGCAGTTTCTTAACAATTTACAAGCTAATTCTTACATCACAAACTGTATTGTTGGGTCACATATGCTTGTGGCATCTAATCCACATTGTCATCGTAATGTATGTAGCTTCTCCTTCATTCTCTCAGCTAGAGCCTTTTCATTCTTCTTGTCGAAAAACAACAGAGAGGGATCCTCCCCTTGCGACGGTAGGCCGATAATGTGCACAATCAGGTATGTGTCAATGGAGACCATCCCGTCGAGCCACAAGTAGCCCCCATGCACACAACTCAACAAAATTTTTACACATGAATTAATCTCTAGGCTCCTCCCAACATGTGGTATATCGAATAGGTTCAAAATTCATGCTTTCTGCAACAGTGTAGCCCAAATATGTGGCTTTATGACTATAATTTGTGTTTAAGAGATAATGTGTTTCTTCAAGAACTTGCTTGTCACTAACTATTGAAATTTATAATCATCTGTAATGTCATGGTTGGCATAATTTAAAGTGGGTATCGGGCCTAACATGTCCCCTTCCACAATCACTCCCTCTGGAATCTCTGGTTCCACGAGTAGGTACTTCGCATATTTATGTAAGTTGACCCATTTTGTGGATGAATTTCTTGGTGGTATGTACTCCCTGGGGAATATTGACGTTGAGGAGGAATCCTGCGCTATTTCTTTGGTACTGCTTCTGAAGCTGGTGTTGCCATCTTCCTCTACAACTTCTCTACATACAACTAGGCTCTTCAACTTGGCTCTTGCGACTCAACTCTCTATGCAAATTATAACTGACAATAACCTTCCCCCATCGATCCTTCCCTTGCTATTATACCTCATCCCCAATTGTTAGCTTCCCTTCACACCTAAAATTTCCATCTAATCCACTAGTAATTTTCATTCATTACCAGTCGTAATGCTCCATTAACTCTGTATCTTCGAGGAATTATCCATTAGATTCTTGAACCTATCAAAATATTCTTGCTAATATGCATTTATGGTTACGTGACACCACTACTTCACTATTATGGTAGTGCTTTATTTCACATCTCATCATGGATTGTCTTAAATGATCTTAATGGTTATCTGTGCAATTTATTCTCTCTGCGCAATCTCGTCTCTCTACACAAATTTTCTTCCTTCGCCTGTGTGCTCTTTTGTTTGCTTCTTTTTCTTTTGTGAAAATTTCCTGTTTTTTAATTTTACCCACTAATCTTAACTTCTTGGACTCTTGAACTTTCGACTTCTTCCCTGAACCATATTTTTTATTTTTCATGTTTTGAGTACTTTTTCTTTCTTTTTCTTTTTATAGTACACTATGATACAAGTTAGCTTGCACAGTTCACCTAGTGCGTGGAAGGACCACCTTCCCTCTACAGTTTTAGGTGACTCTCATTCACTAGTCCTTTCACGACTTGTCCATCCAACTATTCCAGTTGAACAACACATGCTTATGTCACACATCTGATCATGTATGGCCCTAGCCAGTGCATCCTTAACTTTCACGGGTGTTGTAAGAGCTTATTGTCATAGAGAAATACTAAATCTCCTGCTTGGAACTTCCTTTGCTTGATGTGTTTGTCATGCCATGCTTTTTCACATGCCTTTTTCACTTTCTAATGGAACCCTGCAACAAATTGGTCTTCTTCTAATACCAATAATTGTGATAGTCTTTCTTCTATTGTGCCAGAATCTGTAAGGTCTTTCATCGCCGCAATGCGCATACTTAATACAAGAAATTCCATGGGCATGAATTCTTCTTGGCCATATGATAATCTAAAAGGTGTTTGACTTGTCAACTTCTTTCATGTAGCTCTATAGGCCCATAGAACTATAAGAATCCTCAAGTCCTAGTCATCCTGTCCTACATTACATATATTTGTCAAGGAATTATCCAATATCTTATTGAAGGCCTCCACAATTCTATTTTCTTGCGGGTGGTACAAAGTGCTCTTTCGATGCTGAATCTGGAACTCATTTTTTAAGATGAAATTGTCTTGTTCAAAAAGTGAGTCCCTTGATTTCTCATAGTACTTTAGGACACCCAAAACTTGTAACTATGTTCTCGAATAAGAAATGTGCAACTGTCTCCGTGCTGCAATATGTAATTGGTTTTGTCTCTGCCCACCTTGTCGAGTAGTCTATCATGGTAATTATGTACCTAACTCATGTTCTCCTCATTGGTGGATTAATTGGTTCGAAAAAATATACTGCCCATTTGTCAAATGCCTGCAAGGTGACTTGCAGATTCAAAGGCATCTCATCCCTTCACGATGACCTTCCTACTCTTTGACAAACATTACAACTCTGACAATATTCCTTAGTGTCCTTATGGAGGGTGGTCCACCATAGCCCTGCATGTAAGATCTTCTATGGTGTTTCCTTTCCCACATAGTGATCTCCTACAATTACATCCCGCGCCTCCACTAGGATCATTGGTATTTCATGATCTAATACACATTTTCGTAGTATCCCATCTGCACCTAAATTATATAGATTTCCTGGGATCAACTGATAGTATTCTTCTTTAACCACTAGCTTCTTCTTCTATGCTAGTGTCATGTAGGATGGAGCGATTCTTGTAGTAAAAAGTTATAAAATATCTATAAAGTAGTCGTCTACCATTTAAACTAAAAATAATTGTGCATCTGGTAAACTATCATCTAGGTTCCCTGCATCTTCACCGGTCAGTGTTCACGATATATGGTTTGGTTCTAAATTGAGTTTCCCTGGATTCACAATGACTTTGAAATCATACTCCTGGAACAAAAATAACCATCTGCAAATTCTCCCCCCCAACATTGGCTTGTTCACTAGGTATCTTAGTGCATAGTGGTTTGTATACATTTTGAAATGGGACCCCAACAAGTAGTGTCTGAACTTTTGTAAGGCATAAACCATTGAAAAGCCTTCCCTTTTTGTCGTCGTGTAATTCTTCTCAACAGTCAACAAATTCTTGCTAGAAAAAAGGAAATTAGATTGTCTAACTCTCCCACTCCTGGCTGGGCTAACCCCATGTCGTGTGTTATCAATGATGCGTCCACATGAAGATGAAACTCTTTCTTTTGATCTGGGAACACCAGAATAGGCACAATTACTAAATTCCTCTTCAATACATCTAGACCCTGATGAGAGTCTTCATTCCACTGAAACTTAGCTTCTTTCTTTAATAACTTTTTAATAAGAGTTGTAATCTGCACATAAACTTTAATAAATTTCTTGTAATATCCTGTATGACCTAAGATTATTCTTAATTGTCTCATTGATGTAGGCGATGGAAAATTAACAATTGTTGTTATCTTTGCATGATCGACCAACAAACATTGCTTGCATACCACATGACCTAATAATATCCCAAATGATGCACATAAAATGCACTTCTTCAAAGGATATATGATATTGTCTACATCTATCGAGCATCAACCGTAGAGTTTCTATGTGAGATTTTGATATGGTAAACACAATCCAATTGTCTAAGTACACTTCAAGAAACTTATGAATAAATTCCTTAAAGGCTGCGACAACAACTCTAGAAAACACAACAGGTGCATTCTTTAATCCAAATGACATCACTATGTGTTGGTAGCTTCCCCATTATGTTGCAAATGTCATGTTATGCCCGTCTTATGACGCAATCCTAATTTGGTGGCATCCTGAAAATCCATCAGTGAATGAGTAGGCCTCGTGTCATCCTACATTTTCTAACAGTTTGTCTATAAATGGGGTCGAAAAAGGGTCATGTAAACAAGCATCATTCGATTTCCTTAGGTCTACAAAAAATCTAATACACCTTATTTACTTATATTGAATGACCATTGGGCTTATCCATTTGGACTCTACGATGGGCTCAATGATACCAACTTCCATCATTATGTCAAGCTCTACTTTTAATTTTTCCTTTTACTTCGAATTCACTATGTAAGGTCTCTGCCTTATTAGCTTAGTGTCTAGTTTTAACAGGATCTTCATTTCTTTTAGTTCCCCAACTATCCCATTCATCTCTAAAAAGGTTGTCGAAAAGATATCTTGATGCTCATGCAGTAGGTCTGCAATCTTTTCAACAGTCTCATTGTTCTAATAGTCACCAATATTCACGAAATTAGGTTTCTCTTTCGTGCCTATATTCAATTTAAGCACTCTTAATGGATTCAGATATACATCAGATTCACGTTTTGGTCCTTCTACTGCACTCTCCTCTTCAGTCTTTGGTACTTGTACATTTATTGGATCTTCTTCCTCTTGATGTTCTTTAGTAACATTGTAACATTCTAGTATTTCATGGACTGTCGCAGATTTTTTGTGCGCACTACATGCATGTACTATTTCTATATGTTCTTCTTTCATAAAATTATTACTTCTAATGAATTGCAGAGTTGCATCTACTAAGGGTGACTCAACTTCAAAACTAAATGTTACCTTAAAATTCCAAGTGAGTTCTTCCCTATTTGTTGTCCCTCTGCACACTTCTAGTTCTAGATATCGATTCTTAGGAACCATATAAAGTGTATGTATGAACCTGTTCATTCATTCCTTATTTCATACCTATCTCCAAGTTGTCATACACTGCACAACATGATCCATCATAATTCTCATCCCAGTGCACTTGTGCGTAATTTCTTCACCTTATGTTCCAAATCTGATCTACATCAGCCTGTTACTGTGCTGCCAATCCCCTATTCCTTCCTTGTGTGTTGCTCACCATCTCACTAGGGTTGCTCTTAGTGCAACATATAATGCCAACAATACTTTATGTTCGGGTATATGCAAATCAATTTCTTATACGAAGGAACTTACATCAGTTAATCCATCAAACCTTGGTGTATCACATACCTCTCTTTCGATCTAGTGCAAGGAGCGAGTAACGCGAGAACATTTTCTAGTCGATACTTCGTGCAACATGTGCTACCAATGTTCAAGTCCTTCCTTTGAATCTGATGTGCAATAGCTAATTATTCTCCAACTAAGCACACCATATATAGTAGGATTGATGTAGTCATTCATTCGTGTGGTCATATTATACATGTTATCAATTTATTTTCTTGTGGGTTCTACATACCTTTTTTCTTTTGTGGGGTCTAACGTTGAAGTGACCTTTAAGCCTCCTCCTTCAAAAATAATTTCTCTTATCTTCAAGTTAATTATCTTCTGGTTTTCAAAGGGCTAATCCAATCCAATCAATGTTGGATACAATTGAATTTTATCCATGATCTCAATGACCTCAAAGTTGGCTACGCTGCACACTCCATATAGGTTAATAGTTACTCCTACCAGTCTCTTGATCGTTATTATCTTATGCTAGTTTGCCAACCTCAACTGAACGGTCGACCAAACTAACTTTAGTTTCCCCATCATTTCCCATGTCTGTCTTGGAAGAACATTTACATCCGATCCAAAGTCCAAGATGACATTATCCATGTCATACTCTCATATTTGTGCACTCATTATGAATTATTTGTTTGTCCTCTTCTTGAACAACACTTGGATCACTACTCTCTGTGTCGTCAATACTTTTGTGTCTTGCTGCACCAATCAATCATACCGCACAATGCATTCAACACTATTTCATCCTTCATCATCTCTAAGCAAATCTTTAGAAAATATTTCAAATTGTTTACCTTCTCAAATAACCTTTCTGGAATGGTGCGATCATAGACTGATGGAATATCATATACTTATGGTGCATTTGATGTTGATATTATCTAGTTTGGTCCTAGTATTTCCTTCTTGGTTTGTCGATATGTCTCTTTATCTTTCTATGGGTTAAGTGTTGGCATAATCTCAATTGATTTCCTTATCCATTGATTGATCCCCTTTCCTTTTCCCATCGTATCTGCTCCAGTTCTCGATCCCCCGTGCATAACACCTACTATTCTGGGCCGATCGTCGCACTCCTCGACTACTATCATCTATATGTTCTGGTTCTGTTTTTGGTTCTGATTCCCTCTTTCCTACCATTTCACTATCAGTTGAGGAAAATATTCTATTGCATGGTCCAATTCTCTGTAGTACATGCACATTGCGCAAGGATTCAAACAATATCTTGCTAAATGTCCCAGTTGATTACAATTATAACAAATTATTGGTCCTCTTCCTCCTCTACAAAATCCACCTCGTCCTAGAACTCTTCTGAATCCTCCTCGTCCACCATGATTAAGGCCTCTTGGAGTATTATACTGTAGAACCTCTCCTTCTGCTGTTGCATTTTCTTCCTAGATTCTGTAAGCATATGAAGTGCACTCTCTCATTAAGTCGAATGTGCGATAATATTTCTCATCATGCCCTATAGACTTGAAAAAATTATAGAAAAAATTCCTATGCGTACTCTGGTACTTATGCAATAATGGAAAATTAGTCGGATGATGTCCCCATGTATTCATGTCTCATAATACCCTACTCCTCCTACCAAAGGGTTTGGTGCTCTTGTAGCCATATAATGCACAAATACTAGGCATTTGTCTTTACGATGGCCTTTTGTCTTACATGTAATACACCAAACTTGTTCACACTTTTCCTTGTCCTTCATTATTTCTAAAAAATGAATCCTTAAAACATCCAATTGACTGAACATGTGCCATTCCTACGCTATCTCCTACAAGAGATGATTCTAACTTCATCACAATATCTAATGTTTCTCACTGCGACATGACCTTCTGCTATGTCAAAGAACAACAAATGTGTGGAAACAAGCCTGTAATAAACCATTCTCGATGTTGCTTATCAGGAAAATGGAATGTTAATCTACCCATCATATATTTAAACCTATGATTGTAATCCCAAACTGTCTCATTCTATACTTGCTTAATTTCTTTCAACTCTGTGATATATTGTGACTCAGATTTTGGATTTTGAAATTCCTTTAACAAAGCTTGTCCAATCTCTGTCAATGTCCTTGATTGTCCTGCCAGTGTCGTAGTCTGATACTTCATGTACCATAACAGTGTGTGACCTATGAAGGTTGTGTCTAACTACACAATCTTTGTTTCCTCATCCTGGACATTCTTCGTAGTCCATAATGTATCACATACAAACAAATGCTGCTAATGGTATTCCAACCTTCCTCCCTAGAATTCATGCATTATTAATGTATTATCTATTCCTACCATATTATTCTGTGAAGTACTTACCTTCGGTGATGCTCATTGACTCTGGTTCACTGTGCTACTTCCACTATTTTGACTATTATTCCGACTTCTTCCACTAAGAACAGTTGCTCTCGAAAAAGTTTCGGTTTTTTCTTGAGATCTTGATGACACACACATGGTCGTGGGTTTGATACAGATTCCAATATGAGATGGACTTCCTTATTCTGCTGGACTGTATTGAGGATCCCTTTCTTTCTCTTTCCTTTCTCGATACAGTGTGATTTCAAGTACCGTGTAGGGGTTTCTTTTCTCAAATACTTTGTGTTTCTCTTCTTTCTCAACCACGGTCTCCTTCTTACTATACCTAAACCTTTTCCCACAACACAATACTCCAATATCTCCATATGAGTTAGTGACTTCCTCTCTCAACATCCTCCATCCATCCATTCCTCATTCATCCTTTCCACTCTCAAACCATCCTCTAGTCATCCCCCAGTTCCCCTATGTGCGCAAAGGCGCCTAGCAGTTAGATTCCATCTTTATAACATTCTTGTCACAAAAAGTTTTTTTATCCAAATAGACAGTGCGATCAAATATCTTCTGCGTATAATATAATATTGGGTATAATTTATTGCGAACTCTGTAATGTAACCCTCGTGTACATTATTCAACCAAAAATCAACTGCGCGAGAGAATTTATTACTTATTGTATTCAATTTTCTGATCAATTTAGGGGTCCAGTTTCTCAGAGCCTCAACTCGATATCTTACAACATTCTCCACTAGCCTTTCTAACCATTCAATCAAAATTATCAGAAATTCACCAAAGAAGATTTCATGAAGATCTATGAACACATACCTTTGTAACCATTGTTCGTTGTTGAGCCATGGGTTCCTATTCTACTCTTTGGAAAATTCTCGTTGCTTCCTCTCTAGACATTTTGTGATCTCTTCCTTATTCAACCTCCAAAACATTCCCCTCAATTACATATCCCAGTCCCAACAACAAAACCATTTGTTGGCGCGCAGGGGGCATACCCAGGGTTAATGATCAATCCACCAATAAAACCCTTATACACCGATCGTTTCAACATCACTTGAAAGCAAGTGAAGTCTCACCCGATTAATATAGAGGGGCTGCAGGATGAGGGGAAGTGAGGCATTCAACATTTCCTTACTAACCATCTACTCATGTGTGCGGTTTCCATTAGTTAAAAAATTACTTTACTTGACATGCATTCATTCACTAGTTGCGACATTATAACATCATATATGAAAAACACATTCATCATACTTAAGAATTTATCATCATTGCAGATTAATAGTAAACATCATAACATGCAAAAAAAACACATCACAACACAAGGGTTTAACGTGGTTCACCCAACTTGGGCTACGCCCACAACGATTAGCTTCTTATCTTAGCCATTTATAATCTTCTTACAGATGCACATTGTGATACAAAGGATACAGCAATAACATTACCCAAACCTACCTAGCATTTATGTTGCAGTGCAAGCTTCACTCCTCAGTTATACCTCACAACTTCCTCCAAAAATGATGAGCTCAAAAGAACTTCACACCATAAACCCATCAACCACACACTACTAGCCTCCTTCTACCCAAAACCCCATTATAATTTATAGTTTTACAAAAGGGCTAAGCCCGTTAAAATGTGGACAAAATGTCCCAAAATCCTATCTAATTTATGCCTTTTTCATGTTGACTCCCACATATGCTTCAACTGCTTTGCGTGCATGCTACTACTTAGCCAAAATTTTGCGCAATCTGTTCCTACACGATTCTCAAGAGTTATCCAAAACGCTTTTCCAACAACAAGAAAACATATATGCCTTGATTGTTGCAATGGTAAGTGAAGAGGTGAGCCGCCATATTATTTATATAAAAGACTCATATGGTTATTTAAAGAAATTGAAGGATTTGTATGACTCACACTAAGAATTGGAACTCATACAATTATTGATGAAGCTCTTCAACCTAGAGTTGAAGGATGATGATCCCATGGATTTAGCTTATGAGATCAAAGCCATCATGCACGACATTGATGCCACTAGAGTGAAGATAAAAATTCATCTCACAACCTTCATTAAGGCCTTCTACCCTACATATTCTCACTACCTTGAATCCCTACAAGCTAGTGGCCAAATGAAGTCCATCACATTTGACTCTTTGGTGGAGAAATTTACAGAATATGAGAAAGATTTTGGAAAGAAGACAACTCAACCCACTGGAGAGACCATGTGACTTGCTAAAAAAGTGTAGAAATTTCAATACAAATTATGTATTGCCTGGATTCTCTCGATCTAACAATTATACGCCATTGTTAAATACATAATCACTTCTACAAATATTCTTGTGGAATTTAAAACACGATTGTCAATTGCAACATCAAGAAGAAAGATCAATCACACATAACACAGATGTTTTACCGTGAAATCATAAAGCTAAAAACCCCACTATCATATATTATGTATATATTATGGATCATGAAACAATCTCATACAAAACTCTAATCCAAGCGCTCTCAGTACAATATACAATCGTCTGACACTGTCATACAAAAATTGAAAAAATCATGTGCCAATTTACTACTTCCAGACAACATGCCTCCTTTGCGCAATCCTTGCTAATTGAAATCCCTGCAATGAATGAATTCCTCTTGCCTAGGCTACGCATTCCTCATGGGAACATCCAATGTGTGTGTGGTTGCATGAATGCACCCACTAAAGTCACAACTGATAGTGAAACTATCCCTTTCCCCTGTTATCTCAACTGGGTCTCCATTGGATCTGACATGCATGTAGTAAACAGTGGTAAATATTTAGTTTCATATGAGACCACTGATTTTGAATTAATTAATAATTAATTCACTCATCTCTCACTAGTGTAGGTTTAGTTACAACTAGTACAACTAAGCTTAACTCACTTAACTGAGTTAAACTACTTTAGAACTCACATAACTACACATGTAACTCTGTTACAACTTCGAATCACTCAGTTACAACTAATTCGACTTGCATGTCCCACCAACCAACCTTTGAACTCGAATTTCCTATAGCTAACTGATTTTCCACTTTAGTTAACTATTTCAAGTGATTATGAGATAATAGATTAATATTTATCATCCAATTTATTTAAGGAAAAAATAAATTAGACACACATTTCTTATTGACTTTTCAACACTCCCTCTCAACAAGAAAGGGATTATCCTTCACCCCAATCCTATCTCTATGGTATTCGAATTTGTTCCCGGTGAGCGCCTTCATCACAATGTCTGCATATTGATCTTTCGTAGGAATGTACTTAAGCAACATGATCTTCCGCTGCACACAATCTCTGATATGATGATATTGGATATCTATATGCTTAGATCTATCATGAAACACATGATTAATCGAGAGTTTAATGCAACTTTTGATTATCACAATGAATCACTGTTGGATCTAAATGAGAACCAAACAAACCAACCAAGATCTTTCTCATCCAGATAGCCTCACATGCAGCTTGACTCACTACCATGTATTTTGCTTCCACTGAAATGAGTGCCACGGATCTCTATTTCCTGTTGTACCAAGAAACAGTTGTAGATCCAATACTAAAGATCCCCCCTGATGTGCTCTTTATGTCCGTTGGGCTGCCCGTCCAATCTGCATCCATGAAGCCATGCAACTTCACCTCATCCATTTGTCTGTACCATAAGCCATACTCAGATGTGCCCCTCAGGTATCTCAGGACATGCTTACCCGCCTTCCAAAATATCTTGGTAGGCTTAACCATCGCTTGACTCAGCTGGTTAGCCGCATAGCAAATGTCTGGTCTCGGGTTCACTAGATACATTAGCAAACCACTAACTGTCGATAGACAGTAGCATCCACTACCTCTCCAGAAGTAGCATCCTCTTTCCTCCAGTTTCCTGGAAGAGGAGTATCCATGGGTTTGCATCCCTCCATGTGAAACTTACCCAATATCTCCCTTACATACTTTCCTTGAGACACAAAAATTTCACCATCTCGCTGCCATATTTCCAATGCAAGGAAATAATGAAGGAGGCCCATATCCTTTATCTCGAAATCCTTTGAAAGGTCCTCCTTGCATAAGTGTATCAGCTGCTCATCACCAGTCAATATGAAATCATCAACATAAAGAACAATGATTAAAAGCTTACCCTCCGCCACTGATTTGTGGACCGGTCTTGGGACAATTTCCCATGCACTATTTTTGACAATGGAGTCATACTCCTCCACCATTGCATCAACCCAAGTGGGATCATGCACTGCTTCCTAAAAGGAAGATGGTTCAGTCACAATACATTTTCTCACAAGATCCATGTATCCAGTAAATCGATCAGGAGACTGTCTTTGTCTGTGCTGTGAAGTAGGGGCTCCTACATTCTGTGCAGCATTTAGTCTCAATCTATTAGCTTTTGTGGTGCGCTTTCTGCCATTTCTGATGGATGGCTCTGCATGAGTGGCTTCCTCCACTCCATGAACCTCCTCATGTGGTTGATCCACATCTTGAGACTCATCTTTGGAAACCAACAGTTCCTCTTCTGCATGCAAGTCTAGCTCCCTCTCAAGTGACAATCGCATGGCTTTCCCCTCATCGAATTTTATATCACGTCGCATAACAGTCATCTTATTGTTAGGAAAATGCACACAATAATTATGGGGTGTTTCTGTGTACCCCACAAATATCCCAACTTCAACAGTCGGCTCCATATTTTTCCTGGCATTCTTGGTCACATGCACATAAACAGATGACCCAAAAATCTTAAAGTGAGAAACATCCAGTTTCTTACCAGTGAAGGCTTCTTCAGGTGTACTCATGCAAAGTACTCTATGAGGACAATGGTTTTTCACATAAACCACAGTGTTGCATGCTTCCACCCACAAATGCATTGGTAGGCCCTGATCATCGCTCATGCTGCACCCACAATCGTTATGTTATTCCTCTCCGCGGCCCCATTTTACTATGGGTTATGAGGCGCTATGAGTTCTCTTCAAATTCCTTATTTACTACAGAAGTCTTTGAATTCGTTAGAGATGTATTCTCCACCATTATCGCTCCTCAGAGCCTTCACTTTCTTTCCAAACTCTTTCTCCACCAATTATTTAAACTCACGGAACTTTGAGAATGTTTGATCCTTCTTCTGCATGAAGAAGATCCATCATTTATGAGAAAATTCATCAACAAAAATAACATAATACTTATGTTTTGTTGTTGAAGCAACCAAGAATGGTCCACACATGTCTGTGTGAACTCTCTCCAGGATCACCGAAGCACGGTTCTCCTTTTCATGAAAGGTGGACTTTACATACTTCCTTATGGTGCAACCCTTGCACTGATCTAACTGAGAAAGTGTTCCCATTGGAAGTCCAGTAGATATTTGTTGCATGATTTTCAAGGCTCCATAATGAAAATGGCCCAATTGTCTGTGCCATAATTCACCCTCATTCCAACTCACCACTTTTTTTGCCTTGCCCATCATGGCAGTGCAACCATCTACCTCCAACTTGTAGAGATTCTTAACTCAAATACCTATCTTCTTGACTTGACCTATTGTTTTATGTCGCAGGAAGGCTTTTCCATCGCTGAAAACAATGTCATAGCCTCTATCGTCCAACATTGCGACTGAGACCAAGTTTTTCTTCAGACCTGGAACATGCATAACATATTTCAATTAAAATAGTTTACTTGAATACCTCTGAAAGGTAATGGTACCAATTCCAGTCGCACTGTATCGTCCATCGTCACCCATCTCTATACGCATTTTGAGATCTTTCTCCTCCAAGTCAGTGAAAATCTCCTTATCTCCCATCATGTGGAAGGAAGCGCCACTATCCAAATACCACACCGATACCAATGCACTTGATGCCATGCATGCGATCAAGGAGAATTCAAGTTCAATTTGCAAGGCAAGGGCCTCACCAGCTGTAGCTCCAAAAAACTTCTTGTTCTTCCTCTTCTGCGGATAGTTAGTAGCGAGATGCCCATGTTAGTGACAGTAAAAACACTTCACTTTGGACAAATCCAGCTTCTTGACTTTAGACTTGGATTTTGAATGTAATTTCTCCCCCTTCACTTTACTTGCCTTGGTATCCAAAGAATAATCCTCTTCATCATCATACTTTGATGAAGAACCATCTCTGGTGTTTCGCCTGAAATCCTCCTGCACTAAATCCGACCATAGTCGTTCCCAATCTGGCAATTTTTCCCTTCCATTGATAGAGTCTTGATAACTGTGCCAATTTTTGGGAAGTCCTAGGAGAGACAGGCTCACCAAATCATCATTAGAAACTATTATTCCCACACTCCCTAGCTCATCCCAACATTGGACAAACTTCATGAGATATTTTGGAATGGAGTTGACCTTCTCCATCTTGATCTTCCTGAATTTATCTTTGAGCACCAATTTCCTATGGTCGCTGTTGTTTTGGAATAGATCCATAAAAGTATTCCACATTTCATATGGTGTGTCTTTCCCATGGAGTTTTGAGACAATGTGGTCTCGTACTCCCTCCAACAAGATCCTCCTCGCCTTTGCCACTTTCTTTTTCCATGCATCAAGATTTGCAGCGTCTGCAACATCTGGCTTAGGAACATCTTTTCCAATGAAATCCTTCAAGCCATTGTCTTCGAGTACTGCCTCCATCCTGTCCTTCCAAGAAATTTAGTTTAAGATGCCCTCAAGTGCATACTCTAACCTCAAGCCATTGAAATCCATTTCGATCTTGAATCAGCTGTAGCACCAAGAAAGTTTTTCTGCAAATTCAAATTCTATCCCCTCACAACCTCAGCTTCTGCAATCTTCCAAGCTCTGATACCATGTAGAAATTTCAATACAAATTATTCATTGTCTGGATTCTCCTGATCTAACAATTATATGCCACTGTTAAATACAAAATCGCTTCTACAAATATTCTTGCGGAATTTAAAACATGATCGTCAATTGCAATATCAAGAAGAAAGATCAATCACACATAACACAGATGTTTTACCTGGAAAGCATAAAGCTAAAAACCCCACTATCATATATTATTTATATATCATGGATCATAAAACAATCTCATACAAAAATCTAATCCAAGAGCTCTCAGTACAATATACAATCGTCTCACACTGTCATACAAAAATTGACAAATTCATGTGCCAATTTACTGCTTCCAGACAACTTGCCTCCTCTGCGCAATCCCTACTAATTGAAATCCATGCAATGAATGAATTTATCTTGCCTAGGTTGCACATTCTTCATTGGCACATCTAATGTGTGTGTGGTTGCATGAATGCACCCACTAAAGTCACAACTGATAGTCAAAATGTCCCTTTCACCTGTTATCTCAACCGGGTCTCCACTGGATCTGACATGCATGTAGTTAGCAGTGGTAAATATTTAGTTGCATGTGAGACCATTGATTGCGAATTAATTAATAATTAATTCAGTGATCTTTCATTAGTGTAAGTTTAGTTACAACTAGTACAACTAATCTTAACTCACTTAATTGAGTTAAACTACTTTAGAACTCACATAACTACACATATAACTCTGTTACAACTTCGAATCACTCAGTTACAACTAATTCGACTTGGATGTCCCACTAGTCAACCTTTGAACTCAAATTTCCTATAGCTATTTGATTTGCCACTTCAGTTAACTATTTCAAGTGATTATGAGATAATAAATTAATATTTATTGTCCAATTTATTTAAGGGAAAAATAAATTGGACACACATTTCTTGTTGACTTTTCAACAAAAAATGAAGGATCAATCACATGATTCTTCTAGAGGAGAAGGCAGTGAAAGAGGTCGTGGAAGAAACAATTTCAGAGGTAGGGGGTAGGAATAATCAAGGTGAGAGATTTTATCTTCACTATGTTTGTTGTGAAAAGAATGGAAATGAGGTAAAGACATGAGGAATCCCTTAGGAGAAAATAAAACACAAGCAAGATAAGAAATAAAACAAAGATAAAGTATCAAATCCGGTGAAAGGTAAAGCACCTAAATCTACTCATTATATTGTTGCCTGTTGCAATATTGGAGTAAATGAAGATTTATTTAACACTTCATTTTCTTCTTGAAGAGATGCATGGCTGCTTGAAACATGTGAAACATGCCACATGAACTTCTATAGAGACTTATTTAAAGATTTCAATGACAATTTAGATGGTATAGTCTATTTTGCAGATAAATCAAGTCCGAAATCTTCTGGAATTGGCACCATTAGGCTTAATTTTCCTAGATTCCTAGATTTTATTCTAGTAGATGTGATCTATATTCTTGAGCCATGAAGGAACTTGTTGTCTCTTGTGCACATTCAATAGCAAGCCCACTCTATTCATATCTTCAATGGAAAAGTTGAAATAAAGAAGGATTTCGACAACATGGTCGTTATGACATGAGTGGAGGATTAAAGATTGTTGAAGTTGAAAGGGACATTTGTTCATGCACAAAAATTCCGCATACCTCTCTCACCACAATGAAGGTACATTGCCATCTAGTCTCTTATGGCATGCTACATTTGAACACATTAATTATGATAGACTTTGTTTGTTGAAAAAGAATGGTATTTATTGTTTGCCTACTATTCTTAGGAAATTGAAGCAATTTGATGCTTGTATCCTTGGAAAACATATCAAACAATATTTCCATGATTCCACTTCCAGAGCATGTAGAAAACTTGGATTGATACATTCTGATTTGTGTGGCCCTGTGCATGTTTCATATGCTAATGGAAATAAACATATAATGTCTTTTTATTGATGATTACACCATGATGTGTTAGGTGTACTTATTGAAAGATAAATCAAAGGATTTTGAAACCTTTATTTTTTTTATGTATGGATCCAAAATGAAGCACAATCACATATTGACACTCTTCGTATTGAAAATGGAGGAGAATATACATCTAATGAGTTTGAAAAATACATTTTCCAACATGGGATTCAACATCAAACCACAGTTCCATACAATCCTCAATAGAATGGTGTAGTTGAAAGAATGAACATGACTCTCTTAAATATGGTTTGTTCCATGATGTTTTACAAAAATGTGAAATTGATATTTTGGGCCAATGCAATTATATGTGCAGTATATGTGAAAAACATGAGTCTATCTCATGCTCTTGGGAACAAGACTCCTTATGAAATGTGGTATGACTGCGTTCCTTCGGTGAGGCATCTTAGGGTATTTGGTTCCACCTGCTATGCCTTAATTCCTAAGGAGAAAAGAAACAAGCTTGATGAAAGGATTCATAGGTGCATATTCTTGGGGTACTCAAATACCACAAAGGCATACAGTCTTTATGATCAATTAAACAAGAAGTTCATTCTTTCCAGAGATGTGATTTTTCTTGAATACACTAAGAATGACAAAACTGTTGAGTGACAACTTAATCATTTGGATAGATTCACCGATGTAAATACATATCATGAGTTTGGTGACGAGATTATAAATATTTAAGGGGGGATTCCCATATTGGATCAATATCTGGAATATCCTTTTGAAGCACCATCTCCCCCTCATGAAGAATTTCTCATGACTTAATTAGAACATGAATTTCATTTGGATGATGTAATTGAGAGGATTGAAAGGATGAAACTTGATGGAAATGTAGCACCATCTCAATCACTAGAGCAACCTAGACCATCTAATAAAGGTCCACCGAAATGGATCATAAATATTCTTGAAAGTGTTCACCCCGATGAGGTTGGAGAGACAAGAATCAAAATTTCTACAAGAAAATATGGAGGTGATATAGATAATTCATATTTAGGTGATGTAGATGATATGGATGTTTCATATGATTGTGAATTGAATTTATCTACTAACTTTGAACCAACTTCCTTTGAAGAATTTGCTTCTCATGATGAGTGGAAATAAGCCACATAGAATGAGTATGATTCTCTCATCAGGAATGGGAAATGAAAGTTGGTGGACCCTCCATTGATAACCAAATTAATTGGCTGCAAGTGGGTCTTCAAGAACAAGTACAAATCAGATGGCTCACTTGAAAAGCATAAAGCAAGGCTCATGGAAAAATGATTTGCA
The DNA here is from genome assembly GCA_010110895.2 of Picea sitchensis. Classification (NCBI taxonomy): domain Eukaryota; kingdom Viridiplantae; phylum Streptophyta; class Pinopsida; order Pinales; family Pinaceae; genus Picea; species Picea sitchensis. The sequence goes on from SNQJ01S0010448.1 coordinate 157,228, forward strand.
TATAAAGAAGGCATTTATTATGATGAGACTTTTCCCCCACAACAAAATGGGCTATCATTTGTATTCTATTTTTCTTGGTAGCACATAATGGATGGAAATTTCATCAAATGCATGTGAAGACCACTTTCTTGAATGGAGACTTGAAAGAGAATGTCTTCATGTCTTAGCCAAAAGTTTTGTTTGTGAATGGGACAAGAACATAAAGTATGTAAACTCGTTAAATTATCGTATGGCCTGAAATAAGCACCACGAGCCTGGTATGAAAAGCTATTTGAGAATATTTTGAAATTGGATTTCAAGTACTTTGATCTTGATGATGCAACTTTATTTGTCAAGAAAGTTGGAAAAACTATTGTATATATTGTAGTGTATGTAGATGATCTGTTGATAATAGGGAACAATGAATGTTATATTACATCCATAAAGAAATAATTGAAGAAAGGATTTGAGATGACATATTTGGGTCATCTTGACTACTACTTGGGAATTGAAGTGAATCAAAATCCAAATTACATATTCATCTCCTAAAAAAAGTACATTGGATAATTGTTGAACAAGTTTGGCATGGATGAGTGTAACTCTCTCTCTACTCCAATGGAATATAATTTGAAGCTCACATCAAAAGAAGGGAATGAATTTGAAGATGCAACCAATTACATACAACTCGAGGGAAGTATTTTCTATCTTACCACCACCTGACCATATATTTCATTCCTTGTTGGGATTCTTTCCAGGTTTATGCAAAAACCTTGTGAAGGACATCGTTCTGCTGCAAAACGAGTTCTAAAATACTTGAAGGGAACTCAAGTATTCTAAGGTGGATGAATTCAACTTGATTGAATATTCTAATTGAAAATTTTATGGGGATAAAGAAAATGGAGTGTCATCTTTAGACTATCTCTCGAGTCTTGGATCAACAAATACCTCTGGAAGATCACTCAAATAGTCAGTTTCAATAGAATCCACAACAAAGGCAAAATATGTGGTAGCTATAGAAGCAAGAAAGTATGGTGTGGCTTAGGAAAATAATTGAATATTTGTAGGAAAAACAAGTGAATTCCTCTTTTGGTTGATAATACTTCTGTAATCAAGTTGTCCAAGAATCTCAGATTCCATGATCGAACCAAGCACAACAACACAAAGTACTACGTGATTTGATATCATGTAGAGGCCAAGGCTATTCACTTGATACATTGTTCCTCAAATGAGAAAATTGCGGACATATTCACCAAAGCACCTAGAAGAGAAAAATTCAAAAAGTTTAGAATGATGTTTGGACTCACAAACACCCCTTCGGGTTAAGGGGGGAATGTTAGATACCTAATCCTTAGGTATTGAGGTACATAGTAAATATATTTGTAAATATTAAGCTAAGAGAAATATGAAGAGTCATAGGTGAATGTCAAGAGTCATCAGAGGTCTTGGAAGATGAAACCAAGAGTCATCTCCTCAATGTATTTATGTATGGCTCACATTAATTAAAAACACACATCCTTGGAGTTATTTCCTCTACCCATCACCTTCAGATCAACGTCAGACACGGTCACAGTTCCAACGTGCCTCTTCTCTTTTCGCTCAAGTTTCAGAGACTCATGATACATACACATTTGTAGAAGATTATGGCTATCTAGATTGGGACATAACAATTAATGAAGAATATTATTCCTTAATGGAGAACGATACTTGGGATCTATTGCCTCTTTCGAAAGGAAGAACAAATGTTAGATGTGAATGGGTGTATAGAACCAAGTATCCATCAGATGGAAGTGTTGAAAGACACAAGGATTGATTAGTTTCCAAAGTATTCTCTCAAGTTGAAGGCATTGATTGCAATGAAACCTTTTCCCTCGTAGCCAAAATTAATTCCATCCGCCTCATTCTAGCCCTTACTGCCTCACATAAATGGGAGGTCCATAAGATGGATGTTAAATTCACCTTTTTGCATGTGGATTTGCAAGAAAAAATCTACATGGAACAACCTCCCTGCTATGTCCAAAATGACTACAACCTTGTTTGTCACCTTAAGAAATCTCTTTATGGTCTTAAGCAAGCTCCTCGAGCTTGGTATGCCAAAATGGACAACTTTCTTACTGACACCGACTTTTCCAAATTTCATTATGACCCTAATGTCTATATCAAGAAAGTAGGAGGCCATATCATAATTCTTGTTCTTTATGTTGATCACCTTATCCTCACTAGTAATAATCCTAAAATTTTAACCCATGTGAAATCCATCCTCAAAAATAATTTAAAATGACAGACTTAGGCTATTTGCATTATTTCCTTGGCCTAAAAGTTTTTGAAACTAAGGAAGGTATTTTATTTTTCTATTATAAGTATGCTTATAAACTTCTTCATCGCTTTCACATGGAATATTATAAACTTTCCCCCTCTCCCTTCCAGTTTGGAGTCAAACTTGCTGCCACTTGTACTACTCTTGAAGTTGATGCCACTTTGTACCGTCAATTAGTTGGTAGCCTCTTATATTTGACTCATACCCATCCTGATATTTCCTTTGTTGTTGGTCTTGTTTCCTGGCATATGCAAACACCTCATGAAAGCCATTGGAAAGTGGTAGAAATGATACTTCAGTATGTCCAGGGTATAGTTCAGTTTGGGATACATTACAATTCATGGAAGATTCCTTTCTTGGTTGGTTCCACTGATTCAAATTGGGATGGTAACTCTAATGATTGAAATTTTACTACAAGTTATGTTTTCAGTCTTGGTTCCAGACTCGTCACTTGGGCTTGTAAGAAACAACAAATTGTTGTTTTTTATTCAATAGAAGTAGAGTACTAAGCAACGGTTAACACAAGTCAAGAAGCCTTGTGTCTTCGACAGATCCTTTCAAAGTTTGGATTCCAATGGTAATATTTGAACACCCTTTAGTATAACAATCAAAGTTCCAAAAAGCTTGCCAAAGATCTAGTTCGACATCAGTGCAACAAACTCATTGAGCTACACATGAAATTCATTAGAAAGCTCATTCATGCTCGGGTTTTTTTAAGTGCTCTTTTCCTTATAGAAGATCAAGTTGCATACATTTTCACAAAGTCTCTTACAGAAGCAAAGTTTTTCAAAATTTGATCTATGTTAGGAGTTCAGGAAGTTGTCATTAAGGGGGTATAGGCTATAATGCCTCCTTCCTTCTCCTATTGTGTTACCTTTGTAAATCCTTCAATCTTATCCCGAGTTTTTCTTAAAGGGGGATGTTAGGATATTTAGACACTTAGGAGTTAGTTAAAATCAACTTGGTCTAATGTGTATTTAGGTAAAACTATGTTTCTTTAGTATGCATTAGTATGCATAGTTATATAATTTGACGGTCACGATATAGTTTAGACATAGAGTGATCCAACGACTCATATTCTACTTTATCTTAACAACTACATTGATATGTGGCTTAACACCTGATTGGTCCATGATCTCTATTTAAAGAGAGTGGAGGGTCATTTGTTGATGATTGATTCTAAGAAACTTTCTTGTAAAATGTATTTTTTCCATTTATATATTGCCTCAAGTGGCTATGTTGGTTGGGGCCATGGACTACTTCCCTCTTCGATGGTTTTAACCATGTAAAAACCTCGGTGTATTGACATTTCATCTTATTGTGTGATTGGTTAGTGAAGGTGCTCGTCTTGTGTTGGAATACCTTGTTTTGTCACTATGAACTCTAATAATGTAAACACTACTAACTTTGATGCAACTATCCTTTTGAATGAATATATATATATATATATA